>OX155655.1:12500-310000 GCA_944567765.1 Carterocephalus palaemon | reverse complement strand
AATTGTTAAACTATTAATCTGAGATTTTTTTCCTTTCGTGGAGCTATTTTTCAAAGGTCTTAGAATAGATTCCCGTTGGAAAAATTCAAAAATTGTTAACTTTCGTTTTGTTATTAACAATTTACTGAGGGAAAAAATTATAAAGCTTAATTAAACATTGAAAAAAATTCTTTTTTTGTAATATTATTATTGGTCCATTTTCTTATGATCATAAGCTACTTAAAAATGATTTTTAATAATTTTTATCTCCTACTGTTTAAAAAATTGTTATAAACAAATGCGTTGTTTATGAGATAATTAAAAATTTTTTTTTGATATCATAATCTTTGATGATAATTATGATTTTTTTTTAAAAAATCGTTTCTCTAAAAAAATTTTTTATTGCTTAAAAACGCATTTGTTGAATAACAATTTTTTTTTACCACTTATTATGAAAATTAAGGAACCATTTTTTTTAAAAAATCATTGTTTATCTTGATCTTTGATAGTAAAAAAGAAAAATCGATTATTATTTAAATTTTCATTGTTTATTTAATACACAATTTGTTATTAACAAATTAATTATTTCTTTGTATTTTTTTTCTTTTTCTACTTAAAAAAACAAAAACAACCATGTATTTTTTTTTTGAAAAAAAAAATTCTTTATATTTTTTATTGAACGAAATTTAAATAATTTTTTTTTTCCAAAGTATAATACATGGTTGTTTTTGTTTTTTTAAGTAGAAAAAGAAAAAAAATACAAAGAAATAATTAATTTGTTAATAACAAATTGTGTATTAAATAAACAATGAAAATTTAAATAATAATCGATTTTTCTTTTTTACTATCAAAGATCAAGATAAACAATGATTTTTTTTTTTAAAATGGTTCCTTAATTTTCATAATAAGTGGTAAAAAAAAATTGTTATTCAACAAATGCGTTTTTAAGCAATAAAAAATTTTTTTAGAGAAACTTTTTTTTTAAAAAAAATCATAATTGTCATCAAAGATTATGATATCAAAAAAAAATTTTTAATTATCTCATAAACAACGCATTTGTTTATAACAATTTTTTAAACAATAGGAGATAAAAATTATTAAAAATCATTTTTAAGTAGCTTCTGATCAAAAGAAAATGAACCAATAATAATATTACAAAAAAAGAATTTTTTTCAATGTTTAATTAAGCTTTATAATTTTTTCCCTCAGTAAATTGTTAATAACAAAACGAAAATTAACAATTTTTGAATTTTTCCAACGGGAATCTATTCTAAGACCTTTGAAAAATAGCTCCACGAAAGGAAAAAAATCTCAGATTAATAGTTTAACAATTATCGCACTTGCAATGTTAATGTTCGTGCTACAAAAAATTGTTAATTAATTAATGGATAACTTTTTGAAAAATCGCGATAAAAATTTTTTGATTACGGATTATTGTTCATTGATCTATCCTACAGGCGCCTGAATTTTTTCAATTTTTAATTTTCATATTTAATAAGTTTAAATTATATTTATTCATTAAAGGTCCGATGGGGCCGTGGCGTACGCAAGCCGGAGTACCCGTTTTCGAGCGTATTTTCAACCCTCTGGGAAAATTATAAACATTAGTCCGACAATTTCGGGAGTCGAGACTTTTTTTAGGAAATTTCTTCCTCTTTTTGAATCTTTTGTCAAATTTAAATTTTCTTAAATAGTTTTTGAGATATTAACGAAATACCAAACCCCCTTTTTTATTTCACTTAATTGTTTATAACTATTGCAATTTTTGCGAGCGGGCTTCGCATTTTCTCAAAAACTATCTACATGCCATTCCGAATCGAATGACACCTCAATCATAATTTTCGGAGAAGGCGCAAAAATTTTGACCTAAAAGGCACTTGTTGACTAGACTAAATGTCTTTTTTTAATTTTATTCTTTTATTATAAGAGAAACAAAGGCATAATGTCAAAAAGATTTTGTCATAACTCACCCTTTTATTGATCGAAGAACTCACCCGACAGAGTTTACCAGTAGGTACTGCAGTGAGCTACTAATTAATTGTTATCCAAACAATATGTACAACTTATATTACAAGTACGTTTCATGTTCATGTGCTGTTTCAGAATTGTTGATAAGTTTGAATCGAGAAACATAGGTAGTACATACTATTCCATACGTAGGTACCTCGTATACAAATGATAATTTCGCTATCCAACATCATCCCACTAAACCTTGTTGTTAAGTGCTAAGGCTAATATAAGTTTAGAGGTACACTAACTACTTACATAATAATATGATTTTGGGATGATCATTTAGTTTAACTTTACAATTAAGTATCTCTGAAAATTAAAAAATACTTATATATAAAGAGAAACCAACTTAGCTCAGAGCATAACACCTAATTGTTCAATGTTGACACGTCACATCAGCGAGTGCAGTGCCCCACAGTGTGAGCGGACCCCAGCGGGCACGCGTCGCTCAGTGCAACTTTTATTGTGTCCGTTAATGAATTATCGATCTTCCACCAAGTATATTAACATGAACCTCCTATTGTTATACGTAACGCTCTTTTCTACCACATATTATGTAATCATGTGAAGTGCATTTACCATAAAATAACGGGCCCTCGTCTACAACCATAGTATAAAGAAGTCTCTCCGCTACAAGTCTCTTACCAGTGTTAAAATAGTAATTATAACTGTAATTATACTGTAAAAATTTAAAAAAAAAAAAAAGCTTTTATAACTTTTTATTTTATTTTCATGCATTGTCATCGGACTTAATATGTGTGCCAAATTTCAGCTCGATAGCTTCAGCGGAAGTGGGTGAAATATTGATTGCAAGATTCATAGTTCATAGTTCATAGTTCATAGTTCTTTATTCATAAAAATATTTTTACACGTCAAAATGTTATATTTTAGTTGGTACAAGTATACCAAGGATACAAAACCGACTATGAATTTAATAAAAATTTACAAAAATTTAAAAATTAAATTAAAAACAAATATCTGTCAACGTACAAATTAGTAAAATATAAATTCAGTGTAAAAAATGTCAATATTAAAAATACAATTATAATGTCAATACAAAAATTTAAAATAAATTATATGTTCAAAAACACTTATTGAGTTATTCAACATTTACTTGTCGTCAGTTCCTCAACACTGTAAAATGCCTGCTCGACAAGCCATTTCTTAAGGTTCGACTTAAATATTTGCAGACTGCTGGAATATTGTACATGCAATGGGAGCCTGTTATAAATAGAAGGTCCAAGTGCGTATGTAAGCTTGGCAGATTTAGCCAGCGTGCACCGCACCGCCGCAAGCCTCCCCGAGTTACGCGTGTGGCCCCCACGCGCTTCGCCCAGTCTCCTATAGGACTCGAAATTTTCCCGGACATACATTGCTACTTGCAGAATGACGATCGATGGAAATGTCAAAATTTCGAGTGCCTTGAAGAGCGGCCTCGCTGGAGTGTCAGGCGCGACATGGGATAGTATGCGAACGGCACGTTTCTGCATTCTGAACACACGTTTCCATTCAGCAGAAAGACCCCACAGCTCAGCGCCGTACTGTAGCAGCGAGTGTACGGTCGCGAAGTAACACGTACGCGCTACGTCCGTGGACACACTCGGCCAAGCGCGTAACAGGCGCTACCCAGTTTACCACAAAGCTTATCCACGTGGCCTGACCAAGTGAGACCGCTATCTATCTGGAATCCCAGGAAGATTGTTTCCCTTACGCTCTCTATCACGCTGCCGTCGATATACACCTTTAGTGGGGTTACTGACCGACCTGACAAGTTAAAGCGGATGAAGTGAGTTTTGTTTTTGTTTAGTGCAAGTCCGTTTAACGTAAACCACTCGGCAAGATGTGTGGCTGTTTTATTAAGTCTCTCTTTTAACCCGTCTGCATCAGGTGCTGTGATTATGGCGGCTACGTCATCTGCATACATAAGGATGTCTGCTTCTGCGATGGCGTTCGGCAGATCATTTAGTAGGAGAGAGAACAGAATATTGGAAATTGAGGATCCCTGTGCAACACCCGTCGCAGAACCTAGAGCGTTTGATCTTCCTCTTCCATCGCCAGCGTCTACAATCTGCGATCTATCCCGCATCAGGTCTGTCAGTAATCCAAGACCTCTGCCCCCAATCCCATAGTGTCTCAGCTTCTCTGTCACGACAGTGTGGTCTGCCACATCGAACGCTTTGGATAGGTCGCAGCATAGGACTGCAACTTGCATTTTATGTTCTCTCGCGGCCATTACGCGACTGATCAATTCCCGAGTCAGGGACATCGTGGATCTGCCCGTGCGGTATGCGTATTGGCTGTCGGTTATCGCATGCGTCGATGACAGAAATGCAAGGAGTCTGGAGCAAAGCCCGTGCTCGAATACCTTCGCTATCACTGGTATGATGGAAACTGGTCGATACCCGTCAATGCTGCTCCTTTTACCTTTGCCTTTGAACAAGGGAGACACTTTACTTAATTTTAGGGGTCTCGGATACAGCCCTTCTTTGAGGCACCTATTATACAGTGTGGCGAACACTGGAGCTAGTGGTAAGATTGCCATTCTTATTGTTCCAGTCGATAGGCCGTATATGTCCTTCGACTGTTTAGGGGGTATTCGCGTGGCGACAATACGATAAACTTCGTCTGCTGTGAAGGGCGTAAGTCTAAGTGACCTGTCTGCTGGTTCGCGGACTCTACGCAAGGCGGCTAATGCACCTGAAACATCAGCTTTGGGTGCGCCGCATTCTGCGGCTGCATTTATGAATCTGCAATTCATAGCGTTGGCGGCCTCGCTTGCTGTATTAAATTTGTTGCCACGCTCATCTATTAAAACGTCCACGAGCTTGACCCTAGGCGAGTTGTCCTTACCTCGTTCCTTATTTACGACTAACCACATTCCTTTTATTGAGTTATTGCCATTTATAATTTTTGCGTAGTAGTCAGACTTTTTTTTCTTAATTAACATGTCATATTTCCTATTCCATTCATCTAACATATAATTAAGTTTCGTGTCATGTGGAAATAAATTGTTTAATTTTTTAATATAAAATAATAAAGATTTCAAATTTTGAACATCAGGGGTTAGCCATGATGAGTCTGAGCGTTTTCGGACCGTTCTTTTAAATGGAAAACAAATATCAAATTTATTCTTAATCACGTTGATAATGGATGTAGCTAAAGGCCCCGCCGACGCATGGCGGTCTAGGATTTCGACCCAGTCAACACTATCGATTGATCGTACGAAGTTGCTACAATTGGATTGCGAGAAATCCCTAGTAAGGTAAGATAGCGGCGGACGCTGGGTACACGACACCTCGACCCGCACCGCGAGATGGTCACTGAGGTGGGTGACTACCGGGGCTGCGAGGACAGATCCCGCCTGCATGTTCGTGTACACGTGATCGAGGCATGAAGCAGTCGTTGCAGTCACACGAGTAGGAAAATTAACCACATTAATTAAGTTATTTTCTGTCAAAAGATCCGTCAGCTTTTTATGTTCGGATGTCACATCACCTAAGCAGTTAATATTAAAATCGCCTACTATTATACAATCCCTGTCCCGTTCCCTAACCTTGTCGAGCAGGCACTCGAAGTGTGTGAGGAAGTCTTTTCCGCTAATTAAGTTCGTTCTATATAAACAAATTATTGTAAGCTCCTTGTCTATCAAGTCAATCGCGGATATTTCGCAGAACTGCTCCGTTGACTGAGATACTAGGTCCACATTTTCTATACAGTTAAGGCCCGCTCTAACGAATAAACACGAGCCCCCGTGTTTAATCGTTTTGCGGCAATAATAGGAAGCTAATTTAAATCCGTCAATGTCAACACATTTTAGTTTACACTCCGGTAGCCAATGCTCGGTAAGCGCGAGTATATCACATTTCAAGTCGGACCCTAACAACACTTCTAACCTTTGTGTTTTGTGGTCAATGGATGCAATGTTTTGAAGGCATACGGTTATGTTGGGTGCAACTGACGAACACAATGCACGCGCATTCACTCCATCACTGCCGCTCCGAGACTGCCGGTGCGGGGGCTGCGCCGGCGCCGGCCGCTCGGGTGTTTCCGTTGTCGCTCGTGCCCCGCGCACGGGGCGCGTGCCGAAAGTACGTCCACTCCGAGAGTTTCACGCCCGGAGGCCACGCAGTCGGCGAGTAGATCCTCTCATACGCGCTAACTGGAACTCCTATTATAAAGGATGCGTGTCTGTTTGACCTTATACTTCGTTTTTCAACCAAGATTTCTTCACAAACACATGTTTTCCTCACGTGATCGGTGATATTTTGTTCTGTGGTTTCGGGTTTCAGAGACCATGCTTGAAAATATTTCAATTGCTCAACTGTTTGGAGCTCGTCATTTTTACTGCCCGAACCAGTCAAAATTGGGCGCCGAATTTTTGCAGAGCGTTTCCGTGAGCTTACCTCAATCCACTCGGCAGCGTTCTTATCGGCGGTTTTAGTTAGCTCACTGACAAGATAGTCTTGATTAATCGCGTTTTCCGTGGCCACGCATTCAGGTTTCGCTGTCTCGCTCGACGCATTCGCGATTTTAGTAGAGGAGCGGGGACGGCTTACCACTGGAGGTACAGTCGCAGCAGGAGTCGCTTCATGTTCATTTGTCTTTTTCTTACTCGTCGCGTTTAGCCCAGCCGGAGTAGTCATGGCTTTCGCTCGCGCCAACCGAACAGGGCGCGGCGCGGCGAGCGGAGCCGGCGCGGCCGGTGGCGTCGCGACGGTTGCCGAATTGCTTGATTTTTGAGTAACGAACTTTTTTGATGTACTGCATACTTCTGATCGCAAATGGGAGATTTCTTCGGATTGTTTGAAGATTATCGCGCTTTGTTCTGCCAATTTCACTTCCATTCCCGCAACTTTGTTGTTCAGGTCGTCCACAACCTTGACCAGTTCTTTTAAAGTGTTTTCTACACCTTTTAGTGTCATTTTTGATTTTTAAAAGTGAATAATTACGGGACTACTCTTGTGTCCGTGCGGCGGCTGACCCAGGACATACATACGAGTGAAGTTAAATAAAAGCTTTTGAAATAAAGGTATATAGAGTAGACATCTTCGATCAGTACATTATTGATCGAAGGTAGACATAGATGTTCTTGCTCTAGTTAAATTAGGAACACTGAAGAACATGAAATTTGGCCTCAAAACAATGATGACAATTGAAATTATATTACACTAGTAGACGCCCGCAGCTTCGCTCGCGTGGAATAAGACAACAATAGTTTCGTTTACATCTAGTAATATTATATAGCCTATGTCACTCAGTGAAGATGCAGCTTTCTAATGGTGAAAGAATTTTTGAAATTGGTACAGTACTATTTGTGTGAAAACAGTACAAACAAATCATTATAATATTAGTATAGATATTTAAAATATAAGTAGTTACAAGCTGCATCGTCGTCGTTCGTCGTTGCGACCCATAGACGTCCCACTGCTCGGCTCGGGTCTCCCCCACAGACAGCTGCGGGAGGTCTAGAGCATACTCCACCACGCTGCTCCAATGCGGATTGGTGGAGAGGTTAGTCGCCAACCCAGTGTCGAATGTTCTCAAGCCACCCGTAGGTCTTCGACAAGGCTTAACGACTGTTTCCACCATTGAAAACAATCGGCACCGAAGCACGGTATGCTGCATGTCTACTGTTAAATACGTATTAGTCCACGCACTGCTTGCAACACTCACGTTATTTATACTCGGACCGTGTAAGTTCAGTAGCGGAAGCTCGCTTGAAAACCTGGTTTACCGTTCAGCTAACAAACAAAACAGCTCAGGAGAGTGTGGCAAGGGTACTAACCCGACTACGGAATTTGCATTGTACACGAAAACTGAAACAAGGCTTGCTCGGTTATTTGTGACTGTTTGTTCAGGACGATCGCGGTGAAGCGACGCCTGGCCGTGTTCAACTTGCAGATAAAGGGTTGACAAGAGGGCTGTTGAGCCGCTTGTTGACGTTAAAGTTAAGCCGCTATAAATGTATCTTATGTGCAAGATTGTTGACGTCGTAAAGGATTTGGTTATTATAATAAACACGTTCGAGACAACCCTACGAGTACATTCAACAACCTCTCGAGTTGTGGCTTAGTTGAAATAAATTAAATTCTTGCCTTAATAACAAGAGAACTTGTTCGTAATACATAGAAGTATTTGAGTGTAACATTCTAAATTTAAAAATATTTTACTATTTTCTACCTTGTGACTAATATTAGTGATTGAGCTCATCAGGTAAGCATGGTAAGGTCTTTTGTGACTAATATTAGTGATTGAGGTCTTTGTTTATTTTAGAACCGTTTAGTCGTAAAATAAATTATAATTAGAGAAAATAAATAATATGACAGATTGTAAGCTTCTGACTCTACTCTAAATCGCTTGAGCGTAGAAAAAGCAATATCTGTCAGATTTTAACAAACGGCAACTGACACATACCGACGTCCTGATGCTCCCGGTCCCGGGTTTGAAGCCTTCCGGGGATGAGGGATGCATTCAATGAACCGTTCTCGCTTACCTGGAAAGATAATACAATATTCTTTATTTGCGTGAATAAGTTTAAATATAAATAGGATTATCACAATGTTACATGGGATGTTAGATGGGATAATAGGATGTCACAAGGAAAAGTCATGTTTTGTCACATTGCATTAAGTTAAAAATATTATTTAAAATGATTATGAGTTAACTTTCCAAATACTAGTAAATCTGTTTATTGTTTTAATATCTATTGCTGTTTTGACAGATAGCGGTGACGGCCCAGTGGCTATCGAACTCGCCTCGCACTCGAGCGGTCCGGGTTCAAACCCAAGTGGCACGCACCATGAATCTTCTTAGTTAAAAGTCTTACCCTCCCATTCCAAGGAGACACCTGTACCAGCTGTGGGACAAAGAAAGAGTAGTGGTGGACATGACAGATCGGGTGGCACAATAACTACCAGGTTCATCATCATTACTCTACAACTTCTCTCAATATCATAATAAAATTCAAATAATAAACAAGAATGAAACAAGAAATTTCACAAATTCTAATTTGTTTAAGTGTAGGAACAAAATCCTATTAGAACTACCGCTAGTGTAAAGACAGCTTAAGATTATTTATTTCTTCTAACCATCTTCCGCGCCATATTCCACAGGTATGTACATAAACACCACACACCTCAGTTCCAGATCTATTTTCAATTAAAAATAAAACATTGTAACCAATCTGTTTCGTAACGCTCCGGCCATTAAATATAGCGCGGGTGCGTTCACCCGTACCGTAGTACCGCAGTACCGCAGTACCGCAGTACCACAGTACCGCTGTACCGTAGTACCATAGTACCGCAGTACCGCAGTACCGCCAAATTAAAGATTTTCGAAAGGTCTTTTGGTATTGAGCGATAAATAAAAAAAAATGGTTGTTCAGATATGCGGGGTAATGTTAGTTGTAACTGGGAATCTTATAGTGTAGGTTTTTTTATATGCTGGAGGAAACAGGTGTTTGCTAACAAACCTGCTGGATTTAACAGGAATTCTTGAGACCCATTTAACACTTTTCTTTTCATCAGATACACAAAGTACCGCAGCAGCACCAACAGACATTCTTACAGTTCTATTGAAAGTCCTTGTCGCGGAGTGGGACATACTTAAATGAAACTTGTACTTTCTTGAGATTTGATATATTGGAAGTATTTAGATATGTTGACAATGGTTTACAATGAATTGTTAATAGTTGGCTTGCAATTAGTGCCGGCACAAACAAAATGGTGTGCTAGAGAGACAATCTAGAAAATTTCTTAATGCGCAGTAAGCGCGCCACAGAGTAGAGAGCGCCTTGCACAGACCGCGCGTAGCCACAGACTCTCAAGCGCCGAACATAGAACTTAAAGTAGAGGGGGCGCGCACATCTTCCCCGCCGTTAAAATCGCCCGATTTTAACCCTCTGCTTGCTCCGTGGCCGGTAGAGGACAAAGTCTGGTGAAAGGTCTTCGAAAGCTGCCTCGACTCGTCTTGACTTCTGCCACGCGACACACGCCGTCTGGACCAGGGAATAGCTTGCTGATGCGCCCCGCGCGCCAGCACAATGGAGGCAGATTTTCTTCTTGCAGGAGTACCAGGTCGCCTTGTCTTAGATGGTTGACCTCAGGAACGCGCCACTTAGACCGTCGTTGTAGTTCGGACAAATATTCGCGCTGCCATCTCCGCCAGAAGTGTTGACGAATTTGTTCGAGCCGTTCGTAGCGTCGGAGATTCGTAGTCTTGCAGTCGACGAGATCCGGTGACGGTAGCGCAGTCAGCGGCCGACCAAGCAGAAAGTGCCCCGGGGTAAGGAAATGAAGGTCATTGGGTGAAGAGGACATAGGACAGAGGGGACGGCTATTCAAAATGGCTTCAACTTAAGCAAACAAAGTGCCTATCTCCTCAAAGGTCAAATGCGAATTGCCCATGACGCGCTTGATGTGAAATTTAGCGGATTTTACCCCGGCCTCCCAGATGCCCCCAAAATGGGGGGCGTAAGCAGGGGAAAACACAAATTTAATCTCTTCCTCACTACAAAAGGAATTTATGGAGTTCCTATTAGTCTTTAGAAAGTCGCCTATTTCCCTTGCAGATGCTACGAAATTTCTACCATTGTCGCAAAAAATCTCTGCAGGCCTTCCGCGACGGGCCATGAATCTACGTAACGTTGAAATAAAAGCTTCTCTTGAGAGGTCACTTACGGCTTCTAAATGTAAACACTTAAATCTTAAACAAATAAAAATACATAAATAACATTTTGTTGTCTTTGCTCCGCGACCCTTCCGATTCAAAATGATGAACGGGCCAGCAAAGTCCACACCAACACTACGAAATGGGAAGTCCACCGTGACACGCTGTGAGGGCAAGTTTCCCATCAAAGGAGTTAACGTCTTGCCTTGCACCGTCCTACACTGGGTACAATTATGCACAGTTCTCCTAGCGAGGTGGCGGCCATTAATGGGCCAGACATAGTTCCGAACACTCGCGAGGAGAAGCTGTGGACCAGCATGTAACTTATGCAGATGCTCCCGCTCGAATATTAGTTTAGTAAGATGGTGTGACGAATGCAATAAAATAGGATGTTTACTGTCAAATGGAAGCGACGATTGATCTAAGCGACCTCCTACACGTATTAATCTGCTAGCGTCCATGAAGGGTGTAAGAGCAATGATACTTGATCGAGAACTTATTGATTTATTTTTAGCTAACAAGTCGTATTCGACAGGAAAGGATTCCTGCTGTGCTACTCGACATAGAAGATGAAAAGAATCCCGTAACTCTTGTAGACAAAGGTCCTCTAGATACTTGGATTTAGGAGTCCTCAGATTGTGCAGAAATCGCAAAACATAAGCATATACTCGCTTCAGTCGATGTAATTTAGAAAAGTTGTTAAATGGAATTATACATGAACTGCTATTGTCTAAATTTGCAATGTTTGCCTTTACCTCTAAGTCAATTAAATCTGGTGGAGCATCTCTAGATAAAGTGGGCCAGGAGGATTCTTCTAGCAATAAAAACTCCGGACCTGACCACCATAAATTATTATTCTTGAGGTCCTCAAGATACGCACCGCGAGATATGAGATCGGCAGGGTTTTGCGATGTGGGTACATAACGCCAACAGCCAACATCACTCAATTCTAACACCTCTGCCACTCTGTTTGCCGCAAATGTTTTTAACTTCCTAGAGCTAGTGCGTAGCCACGCAAGAACGACACTAGAGTCACACCAAAAGATCTTGCGTTCTATAGAAAATCTTAATGAATCTACGACTGCCTTGCACAATCGAGTTGCTAGCACAGCGGCGCACAGCTCCAATCGAGGTATAGTGCAGGGCTTCACAGGTGCCACTTTAGACTTGGAGCACAAAAGATTAACAAAAACATTGCCTGCTGCATCTATAGACCTAACGTAAACACATGCACCGTATGCTCTTTGCGAGGCATAGCTAAAGAAATGTAGTTCCGTCTTAACTGGTAAGTCGCATGGAACCTTTCTAGGTATAGAGAGTGAACATAAATAATTTAAACTATTGTAAAACTTAAACCAAGCCTTTTGCATATCATTGGATATAACGTCATCCCAACCGACTTTGTCGAGCCATAACTGCTGCATAATCAATTTAGGTATAATCATGCAGGGGCTTACACAACCTAGTGGATCAAAGACTCGGAAGGATGTCGATAATATAAAACGTTTGGTAATTCTATCGGTACTAGGAGGCATCTCAAACGAAAAATACAAATGGTCTGCTTCTGAATTCCACCCTAAACCGAGGGCGCTTGCAGACTCGCTTAAAACTAGTTTGTCAGTAGAGCTTGAAGAGCAGGATTGTAGAACTAGGGAAGAATTAGATTTGTATTTGCGTAGATTAAAACATCCTGCCTTCAAGGCATCCGACACAGATACTTGAATGCATTGTAATTCGCTTTCACTATCACAACCAGTAATTAGGTCATCCACGTATAGATCATGTTGTAGAATGGTTTTGGTGAGTGGATCCTCGCACTCCTCCCCCAGCTGCCAAAGACACCTCGTGCTTAAATAGCTAGCGCTTGCGAATCCGTAAGTAACAGTATTGAGCCGCAGGGTTTTGAGGCGCTCACGCTCGTCTTCTCTCCATAATATTAGTTGTAAATTGCGGTCGGACTCGTGTACCATAACCTGCCGGTACATCTTTTCTATATCCGCGGTCAAAATATACTTGTGGAAACGAGCTCGAATTAATATGGAGAAAAGCGAGTCTTGTATAGGCGGCCCTACCATCTGGATGTCGTTGACAGACATGCCGGAAGAAGTGCGGGCAGACGCATCGAACACTACCCTTATCTTAGTTGTCTCACTGTTCTCCTTGAAGACCGGGTGATGCGGCAAGTAATAACATAAATTGGACGTAGGATTATCTAGCGTTACTTCAGAAAGCATATTCTTTGATAAATGCTACATATTGAGATTTAACCTCGGGCTGTCTCTTAAAACGCCTTTCTAAATTGTAAAATCTTCTCTTGGCTATATTGTATGAATCACCTAGACAGTCAGGTGACTTAGTTAAAGGCAGCCTTACACAAAATCTACCACTGGGTAAGCGACAAGTGTGTTGCAAAAAATGCATTTCACATGCCTGTTCGCTATTGTTCAAAAAAGTTGTAGGGGGAATTTCCTCGAGCTCCCAAAACCTACTCATACTAGCATCTAGATTATCATTGTGTGTAGATTTGGTAAGAACCGTATTACATTTAACTGTATTATTAGTTTGATTGTAGTGTGGCAAGGGTCCACCAATTAACCAGCCTAGCTTCGAGCTGTGTAATCTAGGATACCCAGGGCCCAATGACTGTTGCTCGCAGCCTATTATATCCCAGAACAGATCCGAACCAATAAGTATATCGACTTTAGATGGTTCATAAAACTTGGGATCCGCTAGGACTATATTACTAGGAATGTTAAGTGACTTAAGGTCAAAACTAGAATTAGGTAGAGAACTAGTAAGTTGGTTCATAACATAGAAATTAGATATAACACTAAAGGACGTATTACATGATTTAATTTGAACAACACAATATTCTGTAATGGTTCCAGAATGACTATTACCAAAGCCAATAACATTAGTGGAATTTAAAGGATAGGTTTCTAGTGATAATCTTTGTATTAGACTTAAAGTAACAAATGAGGACTCACTGCCACAATCCAACAAGCAGCGCACCTTTTCTGATTTACATGTCTTAGGATTAAATACCTCAATCAGAGCAGTTGACAAAAGGACTTGATTGACTGGCTCATTACAAAAATTACTCAATGTGTCAGGTGGGCTAGTGTTGACTATAGCACTGGTTGCATTGCTTTCAGTATTTGCAGTAAGATGTAGCAGTGAGTTATGTCTTTTCTTACACTCTTGACAAGAACCGAAACGACACTGACGGGCAAAATGGCCTCGCCTTAAGCAATTCTTACATAATTTTAATTTAGTAGCCTCTGCTATTCGTTCACTAACGCTCATCGCCTTAAATGATGGACAATCAAATATTTTATGCTCGCTGGCCTTACAGCAAGTGCACACATTAGAAAAAGAACAGTGCACGGGTAATCGTTGTATTGCTTGGACGCGTGCTATTGTTCGAATTATATTGTGAGCATCGCTTATCAGTTGTCGGAGTTTTTTACCTACGGCCGGTTCTACTGGACCGGTCAGGTTAGTGAAATTTAGTCCTTATCGCAATGAACTTAGACTCAATTTCGAATGACGTGGGAGATTTGAGCGAAGATGTAACAATATTAGCTTCACCGATTACGGAATGCGGCGAGAAAAGAAACTCGAAAAGAATCAGGGAAGATGATGGGGAAGAGGAATGGACTGAAGTGAGAAATAGAAAAGAGAAACGACGGGAGTTGAGTGGTATAGTGGACATTTGCATAACTTCAACAAAAGAATTACCGAAACAATTTGCTTTAGCAAAAATTTTCAAGGAGCAGGGAATTACCGATATAATCAGAGTTAAATATATCAACCCCTATAAAATAATCGTGGAAGTGAATGGCGAGTGCAGTGCGGAGAATTTAACTTCGTGTGAACATCTTCTGAGTTTGGGATGGAGACTTCAACGCCCAATGGAAGTGGGGCTATCCTTCGGAGTCATCAAGCACATGGAGCTGAATCTTTCAGAAAAAGAGTTGTTAGATGCGATTACCAGCGTAAGTGAGGTGGCGAGCCTGAAAAGACTTAAGCGCCGAGCTGCTGTTGAGGGAGGTTGGGTGGATAGTGAATCAGTCCGGATAGGGTTTAGAGGGGCATCGTTGCCTCCTTACATATGTATTTACGGTATGCAAGTGAAAGTTGAGCCTTATGTGTTTCCAGTGACCCAATGTTCGAGATGCTGGCGGTTCGGGCATACTTTAAAGATGTGTCCTTCGAAAAGAGTATTTTGCCCAAAATGTGGTGGGAAGCATGATAACTGCCCAACTACAGTATATAAGTGTATAAACTGCACCAAGGATCACATGGCACTAGACCGTAGTTGTCCGGAATATCGCAGGGAAAAGAAGCTTCGGGAAATAATGGCAGAGTTTAATGTTTCGTATCGAAAAGCTATAACTATGTACGTCCCGCCACAACTTAACTTAGAGGAGATAACGCGCTCAGCTGACCATTCTTTCCCTGCTCTTCGTGTGCCAACCTCTGCACCGATAATCCAGGATTCCGCGAGAATGAATATCGAAGAAGTCCCAACGTATGCCCAAGCTGCATCATCACGCGCATGTAATTTAGATAACACTTATAGAATGGAGGAAAATATCAGCACCAGAGATACTAAAAAGAAGAAGAAGAAACAAAAGAAAAAGAAACAAAAATCTAAGGTAAACGATGATGAAGAAAATAGCATATCTACAGACTCTGAAGAAAGTGTATCAGTTGATTCGGAAAGGGAAAAGAGTGGAAATAAGAGAAAGATACCTTCAAGAAACGTACCTTTTACTTCTCTGTTGAAACAATTGACAAACATTTTCTGTAGCAGCAATACCTTACTAAATGTGAAAATTGAAAAAATAGCTAAGTTATGTGTTGAGTGGATTATCTCATGGGCGTTAGGTAATATTACAAACTTGCCTTTTCTCCAAGGCTTAATGTTTAATTATGAACAATCTTAATATTAATATATTGCAATGGAATTCACAAAGTTTAAAATCAAAATTACTAGAATTTGAGCAATTATTATGTCAGGAAAAGATTCATTTTGCAGCATTATGTGAAACGTGGCTTAACTCAGAAGTCACAATAAAACTTAAAAATTATAATATATACAGATTAGACAGGCATGATTCTTACGGAGGTGTCGCTATTATTGCTCACAAGTCCTTTAAAACGGAGCTTCTATCAATTCAGAGTAGAAACACAGCTATTGAGATTATATCGATTAAAATTTTAAACTGTGAAAGATTAGAAAACATAACTTCAGTATACTGCCCCCCTAGCGCTTATACATCAAATTTGGATTGGGATTTTATATTTTCACTATCCCAAAGAAAGACCTTATTACTTGGTGATTTTAATGGTCATCACCCAAATTGGTCTAATAAGACAGATGTAAGAGGAATGCAAATATTTGACACATTAATCGATCACGACTTTGTTACTCTCAATGATGGCAGTTATACGCGCTTAAAACTCGTTAACGGAGTATTGCAACAATCGACTCCTGATATTTCTATGGTCTCCTCGGATATTGCTTTAGGGTTCACCTGGAATGTTACTAATGAATGTCTAGGCAGCGACCATCTCATGATAAAACTAACAACATCTTCGATATATAACCCAATTTTTAACAATAAACGAAATTACAAATTAGCTGATTGGGAAAAATACCGCCGAGCGATAGAGAATGATCTTTCACAACAAACCATTCCAGGTGAACCTCAGCTAGCCTACGATATCTTTATTAATATAATCAATCAAGCAGCAAATTTATCAATTCCATATACTAAGATTTGTATAAACCCTAGTCCTAAATTTTGTGCGAAATCTTACTGGACACCGTCAATATCTAAGGCAGTGGCTGAAAGGAGATTGGCATTATCAGCGTTTCGAAAAAATCCAATTCCAAATAACTTAGAAAAATTAAAATCTAAAACATCTGAGGTGCAAGGGCTTATTAGAAAAGCAAAGAATAAGGAATGGTGGGAATTTTGTTCTTCATTGACCGAGGAAACTTCTGCTAGTCATATGTGGATGCGTATGAGATGGATAAAAGGACACAGAGCTGCTAAGCGGTTGGTAGATAGAAGTTTAGCTGAGTCAATGTTAAATACCCTTACCCCTGATTTTGTTAGCCCATGTAATCCAAATTGTACATCCCGTAATTTAAAATTAGAATCCAGCATTTCGATATCTGAATTAGAAAAATGTTTAAAATCAAAAGACACGGCACCAGGGTTAGATGATATTTCTTATTCTATGATTTTTAATTTACCTACTTTGGGAAAAACTACCTTACTAAATATTTATAATATGTTTCTTAATTGCAATATAGTCCCAATTCAATGGCGATACATTCTCATATTACTTATTCCCAAACCTGGGAGGGAGTGCACCCAACCATCATCTCTTAGGCCAATATCCCTGATGTCTTGCATGTGCAAAATTTTTCATGCGGTTTTAAAAAATAGAATTGAATGGTATCTAGAAAAAAATAATGTATTTTCCGAACAAACAAAAGGGTTTAGAAAAGCCCGCTCATGCCTAGATAATCTAACTGACTTTGTATCTAGTGTTCAAATAGGTTTTAGTAAACATCAAATGACAGTGGGATGTTTCTTAGACATAGAAAACGCGTATAATAACATTGATGTATCTTATCTGATTTCTAGGTTGGATCGATTGGGCATAGGCAGTATGCTTTGTAATTATTTATGGTCCTTCTTACATAAACGTTTCTTGTTAATTGAAGGTCAAGACTATAAAATTGTAAGATGTACAGGAATAGGCCTTGCACAGGGAGATCCCATATCTCCATTACTATTTAATGTAGCAACAACAGAAATATGTGATATCATTAGTTCTATCGATCGCATTAGTTTCTCGCAATACGCTGATGATTATGTGATATTTATATCATCTGATGACTTAGAAGACGCTAAAAGTAGATTACAAGGTGCTTTTAATTGTGTAGCGAAAAAATTACGTGACATCAATTTGGACATCTCATCATTAAAAAGCAAGATATGTGTCTTTTCAAGGGGGTACAGATCGCATAATATTACTATTACCTTACGCGATGTAGTTTTGGAAGTTGTGGACAGTGTTAGGTATCTGGGAGTGTGGCTGGATCGTGGTCTGAGATGGAATAGACATATTAATGAGATTGTGGCAAAGGGTGTCCAAGTTTTTAAATATATTTAAGGTTTTAACAGGATCAGGTTGGGGCGTCCACCCAAAACATATGCGTAAACTTTATATATCTTTAATCAGAAGTCGATTAGATTATGGGTCATTTCTTTATGACAACTGTTGTAAAACAAGTTTGGCAAAATTGGACAAAATTCAAAATCAAGCTATGCGCAGCATTGGAGGCTTTATAAGGACCACTCCCATTCATGTGATGGAGAGTGAACTTTGTTTACCACCTTTGCATTTAAGAAGACGATACTTGGCTGGAAAATTTTGGTTTAAAAACAGATCATTTAATAATAATTCTTCTCTAACATTAATTAATAATTTGGCAAATCTTTCACAAAACAGATATTGGAATAATAAGAAAAAACCGTTACTTACTAAAATTTTCAATATGTACAAATCTCAACCATGTCATTCTAACTCAAGTTTAGGTATGTTTTCGTTAGATCAATGGGTTACTAATATAGATATGAAAAGTATTATAAAAACCAACATAGAAGGATTCACTAGCTCTAAACGACAATATCACCAAACTAGTTTACTAAATATTTGTATACAATACTTAAATTCTAATTACTCTAATTATTACAAAATATTTACAGATGGTTCCAAAGATAACTATGGAATAGGAGCAGCATTTCTGGATTACGATTTGAAAATTCATTCAAAATTCCAAATTAAAATTGATGTATCCATCATGGAAGCTGAGCTGGTAGCTATCTTCGAGGCTTTAGGATATATTGAGAGTACACACTACAATAAAGTAGTGATTCTATCAGACTCTAAGAGCGCGCTTCAACACCTAGCTCGGTGTACCTCGATCTTTCGAGGGTTGCCTGTAGCTTACGCAATCTTAAATCTCATCACGAAGCTACAATCAGACTCCAAAGCAATTTTATTGCAATGGATACCGTCCCATGTTGGAATAGATGGAAATGAGAAAGTAGATGTACTGGCCAAGGAAGCTATATCGGATGGTATTGAACTCTCTTTTACACCTTCTTTTGAGAGCTACTTACCCAAGTTAAAAGTTCATTGCTATGACATGTGGAAGGAATACTTTGATGAGAGAGCTAAAGAGAAAGGTATTTGGTACCGAACGATCCAGCCTCATCCACCCAGGTATCCTTGGATTGATAATAACGTCCTCAACTGTAGCGAGACCAAATCACTTCTGCGGCTTCGATCTGGGCATATTCCGTGCAATAAGTTCGCTTAAATGATGCGGAAAACAACATCTCCGAACTGCTCATCGTGTAGTGTGCCTGACGACCTCTTGCATGTATTGATGGAATGTGCCCAGAACGCAGACGAAAGAAGTGACCTTAAAGTTGATTTAAAGTCTGTTGGGCAATGCAATATAATTCTTGCAGATCCTATTTCAGATCTGGCAAAAAAGTTGTCCAAATTAATATGTAGGTCTAGATGTAATTAGTTTTAGTTTTTTTTTAATAGTTTCCTAATAGTTTCTTATAATAATTTTAGCACTTAAGTATGTGATTTTTCCAACCAGGGCGGCATGTTCGCGTAATGCGACAAAGCCCTTTTTTGTAATTTTTAATAGAATAAAAAAAAAAAAAAAAAAAATTAGAAAAAGAACATACAGTAGAAGGAAACTGCCCCTGTAGATCATTATTAGTACTAGTGTTACTAATGCACGCATATGACTTCAATTGTGAACGTTCCGCCTTAGCATTGGTGGTAGATGTGGTTCGGTGCTGTCCTTGATTTAACCTAGAGGCACTCTCTGCCTTACTGCGGTGTACTGACTCTAGAATGGCCGCACGATCGTTTAGAAACTTATAAAAAACCTTGAGTGTTGGTGTGTCAGTCGACATAGCATTACGGTGTTCCTCCCATTTCATGAATGTGGTACTGTCTAGCTTAGATGAAACTAAATGAATAACAATAGCATCCCAATGCTCAGTTGCCTGTCCCAGACTGGACAATGCACGCAAATTCTTAGTGACGTGGTCCACTAGAAAACGTAAGGACCTCTCAGACTCCTTGTGTAGTGCATTGATGTTAAACAGAGAACTGAGGTGATGATTTATCAATAAACGTTTATTGTCATAACGATCCAACAAAAGGTTCCAAGCTTCCTGATAGTTATCGGTGGAAACTTCGAGATTTGCAACAGTACGGGCCGGTTCTCCTTCTAAATAAGATAGTAAATAATGGAACTTGTTCACCGGACTGATTCTACTATTTTCATGCACTAAGGACTTGAATGTATCTCGAAATTCCATCCACTTAAGGTGTGAACCATCAAATTTAGCAATATGGATTAGTGGAAGCCTGAAACCGGTTTCATTTTGGTCGCAGTAGGTTGCATTATGACAAGTACTAGAGTCGTGGCCACTGTCAAGGTGACTGTGCACCTGCAACAGGGATTGTGCCGCTACTATGCTGCCAATAAAAGCCGCTTCAATGATTTCTCGTTCCACAAGTTCCTCATCTAGCTTACTAGAATTAATTACTTCAATCTTACTTTGTAAGTCGTCAAACTTGGCTGATAATGCTTCAAATTTACCTAACTTAAGAGTAAGTTCTGCCCTTTGCATGGGAGTAAATGTTTTTAACTCTCCTAACTTATCAATATAATTCTTAAACTTGGTTACCTGACCCTTGACAGAACTACGCCTGGTTGTTAGCTCTGCCAAGTTTTTATGTGTGTATATGTTTAAGTAAACAATTAATAACTATTAAATGTAAAGGTAAAGATATAAATAAAACAAATGAATACGCTCACGCCCCAGACTGGGGGCATCTGCCGCACGGGAGGTCGAGGCGGTGCCTTACAGGGCACAAACAGCATGGGCACACGGCGCGGCTCGATGGGAACCTGGAATGTTCGGCGGAATATTTACCACACAGAAAGAAAAGGGAATTTATTGAGCGCGGGGCATAACAATAGTAGGGCTTGTAAACAATATTAAGTAAATGGAAGGAATATAACCGTAACCTAACCTTAATGACAGCCGGTAATGCGGCGACACATTTCACTAATTATGGCTTTGAAATTGAGTGCTAGAAGTATTAATTTACTTTAAATAACTACGTTAAATGCATATTTGACTGATATTACTGGAGAATTACTTGTATTTTATGAGAAATTAGTCTAACATGTTGGATGACGCAATAACCTACATTGGGTACATGGATGTGAAAATGTGGTGAAAATTAATCAAAAAACATTATGACATTGTGGAAAGTAATAGAATAATAAAGAAAGGAGGGATTGAGGAAGGTGGGAGCACTTAGCTGCGCTTGCGGAGTCCAAGATGTGGCCCGGCGACTGCTCATATGATCTCCATCTTCTCATTTTTTCCCTCGCCAGGTTTTGTCCTGTCACGGTCGCCAATATATGTCGCGGAGTGGGACATACTTAAATGAAACTTGTACTTTCTTGAGATTTGATATATTGGAAGTATTTAGATATGTTGACAATGGTTTACAATGAATTGTTAATAGTTGGCTTGCAATTAGTGCCGGCACAAACAAAATGGTGTGCTAGAGAGACAATCTAGAAAATTTCTTAATGCGCAGTAAGCGCGCCACAGAGTAGAGAGCGCCTTGCACAGACCGCGCGTAGCCACAGACTCTCAAGCGCCGAACATAGAACTTAAAGTAGAGGGGGCGCGCACAGTCCTCTTTACTAGACATAGCAAACGAGCATAAAGTATCACGAAATTATGCTTGAAAACGCGAGCCTTGATGCTCCTACATGCAGATTGTATGATGCCTTTTTAAAGCTTTTTCGTATATTCATGTCAGATCTATTCTAAACGTTAGAACTAGTTAGTGTACTAATGAACAGGAAAAAACATAACAGCTACTCGTAACATCGCGCCTGTATTTACCGCAAGCGGTAGACAGAGGTGTGTACGCCCACTGTACTCCAATCATGTTTAGGTTCCAATGCGTTAGCTATGGCCGACCTAGAATTGTACTTTTACTACCAACATAGTTGATACGATTATAAATATTAAAACTGTACCTACCCAGTGTATTTCCTTGTATTCTCTACCAGGTGTCCCTGGTAGCCTTATGTGAATACAACCATTTATCAACGTCCACAGAAGCATCTCCACAAATCTCGTAACATTTTATTACGACACCCGTCGCGTTCATCCGCCGCCCCCGCTAGATGGCGCTACCGCCGCGCTTTCAATTTGTGACAAATCACTTTCAATAATATTCATATTTTTGTTGACAAGTTTTTGCACGACGCGGTGAGGAGGGCGCGTCTGAGGGAGAGAGATTTATGCGTTGAGAGAAATGACAGCACTCAAGAGACCCACCCGGTAATACAACGCAACTACCTACTCACAGAAGTAGCTCGGATTTTTGATTATAAATAATAAATGATAATAAAAATCATGGACATTCTCTGACACGGCCATTTGACCCCAAAGAAAGCGCGAGCCTGTACTATGGGTGTCAGAGACTGACACATATATAGATATTTTTAAATACATACTTACTTACATAGATATTAACATCCGGACACAGAACAAGCACAAGTGTTCGTCGCACGAATGTTTGTCCTGAGAATTCGAACCCACGACCCCTGGCGTAATAGGCAGGGTCATACCGATTGCGCCAACGGGCCCGTCGGATTCCCGCAGTATTACTACATTGTAGAATTTAAAATGAAGGTAGTTATCAATCTCTACTTACTACCACTCTAATATTTTATTATTTTTGTATGTACTTGTTGTATGTCTTTCTATCTTTATCCTTTTGGTGTAGGTACAATAAAGGAACTTGTCTGTCTGTCTGTCTTGCTACTAACTCAACTCAAACTCTAGACCACGTCACCTCTACTAGTTCTGCAGCCTGCAACCTCCGACGTCATAATATTATCTCACTCTGACAGATTTTCGCTGCTGACGAAAATATGTCGAACGGCATAATAAAACCGTTATCTTAATAGAATATCGACCCCGCTTTGCATGGTGGCCTGCCCTGCCGGGGCCTCGCAGCCACTCGCAGGACCGCGGGGCCGCGGGGCCGCTCTTTACGATCCCGCGCCGCGCGATTGTCATGCTAACTTGATGTGTTCAGCTCGGAATTGGTTTTACGTACGGGAGAGACGTAAAACCAATTCCGAACATTTCTGTAATGAGAAGACTTGGCTTGATACGCTCAGTGTTACCTACTCAGTTCATATGGTGAGCTTGAGGTGTACTGGTGGACGCCCGCAGCTTCGCTCGCGTGGAAATAGACATAATAATATATTATCGCGTGGAATAGAATATTATGTAACCTATGTCATTAAGTGAAAATGCAGCTTTCTAATGGTGAAAGAATTTTTGAAATCGCTCCAGTAGTTTTTGTGTGAAAACATTACAAACACATAATTCCTCGTTATAATATTAGTATGTATGTTTTGTAACTTAAGTATGTAGCAGCTCGTAGTCTGGGTTTGTGCCTGGTGTATGGCAATAGGCTCACCATCTATTACATGGGACTTAGACTTAACTGGTGAAGTGGGTGTACTACACACCTCTGACTACCCCTTCGGGAAATAAAGTCGTAATGTTATGTGATGTTCCTCTCTGTGATAGCAATAAAGTTAATGTAACTATGTGAAAGTAAAACTTAACCTTTTAACTGTTGATTTTGCTACCGTTTTTAATTTTTCTATTTAAACATTGTATATCTTTATTCCACGTATTACTACTGAAGCACGCCACAGCAAAAGTAATGCGCGAACGTCTCTATGTAAGTAAACATTGTCTTTGACATCCCACCGCTGCAGCTCTCGCTTATTAGTTACCTCAAAAGAATTATTATTAGAAGCGTGTCCGCAGTGCGTTCAGTAAACACACAGACAGACATTGCCATCATTTTATTACGTGCATCTGGTGCCCGTGTACAACTTCTTGGACAAGACCAGAAGCCAAGTGGTTTCTTTACTTATTTTACTGATTCTGCTTACTGATACTGACTGCTTCTTTCCTTTTTTTTTTAACTTATTTTACTGATTACTTATTTTCAAATGAATAAGAATTCCATATGGTTGTTAGAAACAGTGTCATGCGTTAAAATGAAAAAGAAAGCGACAGCCCTTGTTTTGCATCACATACTTTTGAGTTGTTGTTGCGTAAACCTAACAAATTATCATCGTTTACAACTCTAAATCGGATGGTTAAGTTAAAGTCATTGTATGCCACGCTGGCCAAACGCGGATTCGCAGACTTCAGAAGCATTCCTTCACCGTTACAGCAGTTGACATTTTTAATCCCGATAAAACACTTCGCGAAAACGATATACAATATATAATTGCTCAACCTAATTATCAACTATAATTGCAAAACCTTAATTACGATCCATTCTTATTACAAAGCGAAATAGGACCGCACTAATTTTTTTCTTAATTCTAATCAAACTGCGCTGATTTTCAGTGCGGCTACGAGTTAGTGTGTACGATAAAGGATACTGATTGTTTTTAGAATCTTCTGAAGATTATGTTGTGTTTGTGTAGAACAAGCTGTAGAATGACTACTTTCCGGACGAAGATCGCAAACTATTCTCTATGAAAATCGCAAGCTCGTTAGCTGGTATTTCCATGCAACTAAGCAGATATATCCTGCAGGATATGCCCTCCGCTGCGTGTCCAATATTAGACTCAGTCGGCCGTTTGCGGCAGTCGCCGGCACAAACAGACGGACGGAAATAGACATGTTTTGCTTTGAAGCAACATTATTTAAACAAGTTTAGTTTATAGGTACGCACAGGAATACATTTTAAACACAACACATAACGTACGTACCTATTTCTCCACAAATGTAGAGGCATTTCGTAAAACTTTTTAAATCCATATGATATCTAATCTTTATTAATATAATCTGCCCATTGTATTTGTATATTAACCCAAGATTATATTATTTGTAATTGTGTAGCGTCCATAGCCCAATGGCTTGCGTCGATTCAATGTGATCAAAAGTGTTAAGCAACGATGGGCGCGGTCGGTTTGTGGATGGGTGACCGCTAGTGTTAAAATTTCTTGGACGCTCCCGTGCTTCGGAGGGCACGTAAAGCCGTCGGTCCCGGTTGTTTTCAATGGTGGAAACAATCGTTAAGCCTTGTCGAAGACCTTCGGGTGGTTTGAGAACATTCGACACTGGGTTGGCCACTAACCCCTCCACCAATCCGCATTGGTGGAGTATACTCTAGACCTCCCGCAACTGCGTCTGTGGGGGAGACCCGTGCCCAGCAGTGGGACGTTTGTGGGTCGCAGCGACATTATTTGTAATAATCAACACAACCTGTAAGAATTTGCACAAAGTTTTCAATACGAATTTTTCAATACGTTCAATCCTAATCAATTCTTATTTTTATAATCTGCCCATTGTATATTAATCCAAGATTATTCGTAATAATCAACACATAAGAATTTGCACAAATTTTTCAATACGAACTTTCAATTTATATCAAATCATTTTTGAATGAAAAAGTCTTACCTTGACAATAAAATGGAAGCAACTCCCAAGGAACGCTGTCCAGCGATGTTAGTTTCATAAGCAAATCACATCAACAGAAGTTTAATAAACAAACACATACTTTGACTCTTCTACACATCATAACGAACGGTTAAAATATTTCAGTTAGTTAAATATCAACAGTCGCCTGCACACTACTTTATCCAATCTTAAAAAACTGATATACAAAATGATATGCAAAAGGTACATAACATGATAAATTAAAGTCGACGCACTTTTCCCGCGTAATATAACTCGCGACGCCGGCTAGGGCGGCTAGGGCGGCGTAGGGCGGGCGGCTGGCGCGGCGGCTCGGGCCCGACTGCCGCCCACGGCCAGATGCTTCCGGGAGATTCCTCCTCACTTGTTTGAAACCTTACACACCTTATTGTTAAAAACTATTTTGTCACTTTCTTTCTTATTCTGATTTGAGGGACAAACACTGTATAGCTAAAATAGCTGTTTTTTTTTTAAATTATAAGAACAGTTTTAAGTTCGCCATTGAATACTTAACCTTCTATTTGGTTCTAACTGAGGGAAGATCCGTGCCCAACAGTGGGACGTCTGTGGGTGTTGCTAAAGCTACGTATCTTCTAGGGCAGTAGGGATATAACTTTCAAGTTATGGTAACATACTAGTAAAGATAGTATGTATAAACTCCTACGTATGGAAATCCGTACGGTTGATTCTGAGATAAGCCCGAAAGCTGACTGAACATAAGCGATTTTGAGTTTGAAAACGACACCAGACCTGAAGACTATTAGCATTTCCGATTCCCTCCTGCTCTGGACGTAACAGGTTTTACATAAATAAGCTGTTCGTTCGCGCCAGCAACACTGTTTTAATGTATCACTGCTTTCTGTCGAGCGAGCCAATAAATCAATCGCGATATAAATCAGAGTTATACAGAGTTATCTTGTGGGTGCGTAAATTGAGTGTAAGAAACAACTTTCAAAGTGTATTTAAATAACTAGGAGATACTGTTTTGTGGTGACAGCCCAGTGGCTACCGAACTAGTCTCTCACTCAAGTGGTACGGGTTCAAACCCCAGCGGCACGCACCAAAGTTATGTGCGATTTAATAAATTGAAGAAGGCATGTGAAGTCTGCCAATCCGCACTTGGCCAGCGTGGTGGACTTAGGCCTAATCCCTCCCATTCTGAGAGGAGAGCCGTGCCCAATAGTAGGACAAAGAAAGGGTTGGATAATGATGATGATGATTGTTTTGCTGGCACAATATGAACAAACATTTGACTGATATCTGTGGTCTAGATTCGAACCTAGGACTCATTAGGTAGTCAGAGGTACTCTACGGTATTCCCGCACCACAGTCTCCTCGCACAATTGTCCTCCTAGTCCTATCCTATATATCCTATTCATGTACATCAAAAAGGCCTCAAAATTCTTGGGTCCTACCTCAGTCCGCCGGGCACTCAAAACAGAGAAAGTATGCTAGGATGATATAAGAATGTTTTTGGCTTCACTAGTTATCATAATATGACGTGGGTATAATAGAAACACCTCTGCCTGCCCCTTCGGGTTGTAATAGGCTTAGGCATGTTGGCCTGATGACCTGGACAACATCAGTCAGTAGGGTTGCCAGTCACTGACGTCCCTACCTATAAGCTGCAACTGTTTGCACTTAACACTTGCAATGAATCAGCCACTCGATATCTCATGTCCCCTGGGCTTATCCCGTCAGTGTCAAGCTAACGCCAGTCCAGCCACGCTATCGCTATCGTCGTGCTTGTCGTCATATCGCTTCCGCGGCGATGCTGGTATGCCGGTATTAGCGATACATCGGTAATGGGCTCGCTAATGCACCTGCTTACTGAACTCGTGTTACATGCAAAAGCTTGTATCTGTTTGTACTGCTTGGGTTTTACGATTGAATTAGTTGAGCTGCTTTAGGCAGTTAGTCCCGAGCAGTGTCACAGAGCGAGCTCAACTATGTCAACGTACAAATCATAAAATGTCAGTGTAAAAATGTCAATATTAAAAATACAATTAAAATGTAAATATAAATAAAACAATTATTGAGTAGGTAATTGAGCTGGGTGTAATTATGTCAGTTGCCGTGGGTATTGGTTATACCATCATTGCATCACACTGTCGATAGAAGTGCTATCTAGGTGCATCTAAATACGGTGTACATTCTTAAAATCATAAGGGTTGTCCATAGACTAACAGACATTTATGTTTTGTCGAAGCCCAGTTTCTCACCAGTTATAACATACCATAATCGGGCATGAACCCCATTGTGCCGCATCAGATACGGCATACGGCATACAGCATACAGGTGAGCTGGCGGTATGCTATTGCGGCATCGGCGACTAATAGACAATGGAAGTATTGCGGATTCCAACGAACACGACGCCGCTTGTATTTTAATGTTGACAACGTATTATAGGGTTGCTGAAAGCTTCAGAATACCTACTCGTCTAGGCACAGTCGTCAAGATGTGATAGCATGCTACGTGAAGCACTGCTGCTGGGTGAAATATGCTCCACGACTTTTGAATGAATGAACAAATGTTTATTTTAAGTAAAATATTGCAATACAAATTTGTCTATGCCGAGCGTTTTCCCAGCAGTGGCTCAATAGGGTTTTGAATTTTGCTTTATCTTCCTGATATATCTTGAGCATGGCGACCGAAGTATGTACGTAGGATTGAGGTATAACTCAGTCCCACGCAAGTTCTAGGTGGCGCTCATACACCGATATCCCATTGATATAGCTACTTTCAATGGTACTTTCATGGTCATACTGTACATTTTTCTGTAAAAATTAATTTGAATTTTAAAAGAGTACCGAGAGTTTTTTCCTCCGGCTTTTTTCTCTCTCGGCCTACACTAGGGCATAGGATAAGAATATTGTAAGTTCTTCCTTAAGCCGATGACCAGGTAGATAGTCTATCGTGACTTAGAGCTTAGCTTAGTGGTAGGTAATTATTGTAAATTAGCCATAAGGCAGGTTAGGCACCTGTGTAGGATTAGCTATTCATTCAAGGATAAATAGCTCATCCTTTGCTTTATATTAATCAGTTTAGAATAGCATTATATCTCTTTAAGTAGTTTGTAGTTACCTAGACTTTCGTTAAGCGTGTGTAATCACCTCATAGCGAAATAAATTATTTGAATTTTTGAATTTTTGAATTTTTTACTTCATTCAATATCATCCTGTCAAAGACTAATCCCGAATTTTGTCATCCGAAAATTAGTCGTATCCCATAACCCACTTAGGATTACCATCCTAGCTCATGGTCGGATCCTAATCATTATCATGGTCAACGTCATCTGTACTTACGAACAGTCTATAATTATCTATTATTAAAAACTTTATTGTACCTGTATATTGCCTATTAATAATGCATAATACCTTTATGCATTAAACTCGCCATTTGAACCATGTACCTCTTGTATGTGATTCAATAAAGATAAATAAATAAATTGGGACAAAAGACGGACTTAATGCTTAAATCATTCTGCGACAATCAACCTTTGGGCAGTAGTTAAACAACGAAGGCGTTATTCCTATAAAAAAAAAGATATCTTGTTTAATAAAATACCTAAATTGCCAACCCTAGTCCACGGCACGTCGCTTCGTCCCGCGCAGCGCTAATTTGCATCCGGAATGTCACCGGTGCCTGCTGCAGCGGAGCGAAGACTCTTTATACTATGCTGCTGCTTTGTAGGTCCTGCTCTGCTGCAGGCACATGTGGCAGGGTGGTTCAGGACTCTTTCTACACCGGATCAAACCTTAATAAAACCTGTCTCTCAGTCAATCATACGTGATTCAGTGAATTAGAAAATATCGTACGACAGTATCTGTTTTTTGTATCATAGAGTAACGATTACTAGATATTAGTATCATAGGAAGGGGTATAATATAATGAGGTCTTGGTACACTATACACATGTGGTGAGGTGTTCGATCATGCTTATTTTCAAATTAGACAAAAGTTTTCATGCTTAAACGTCTACTGAAAAGGCTACAGAGGCAGGCTCGTATTAAAATCTAGTCACAGATCAACATAACAAAGATACTATTATTACTCTGTGCCAGCTTGCTGTTTTGTTTACAAACAAAAACACTAGAAAAACATTATGTCCGCCTGTAACCACATGTTACCGGCGACCGGTCCTATCATTCCAATTCTTGTCTTCATACTTTCCATGACCAGAAGCGGAGCAGTGAATCATTGCGACATGTTCCACCTTCCATGTAAACACGCCGAACTTGTTCATATCGCGTAAATCTATCGGACGTTACGACATCGGCACTCTACTACTAGGCTTATGTGCGTGTGTATGTACCTCATGGTTTGCTGGTCAGTGATCTGGCGAGTCTTCGGTCCCAGGTTAATTTGGCAAATACGTAATTTATACTTAGACGAATATGGGATATACTGTCAAACTTCCCACAAAATCAAGAATCATTATGTTGTGCTTTGTGGAATCTGTACATAGAATCCCAGAAATGTGTTATGTTCGCATTTCAAAATGACATAGTAATTTATAATAATAGTGTCCAGAGCTTGTACTATTATGTATTCTGTGCTAGAGCTAAGATATAAAATAAAAACTCGAATAAGTTACTCTCGAACTCTATTAACATAAACGCATATTACAGAACGTATGCAGTTCAAGACTAACAACACTGGTAAATGAATCTAGTGTGATACCAAAACGAAGAATCACACTGTCCTGTGGTATCGATGGCATCAGATGGTTACTAGGCATGCTATTTCCCTTTATTTTATCCATAAAATATGGATCAAGATCTCACTCTTTACCGTTGCTCAGATTTATAATAAGCCATGATTCAAATTGAACCGCTTGTCATTTCTGCTGCAATAACTCAAGTCTTTACTCTAAAAGGGTCCCGAAAACGCCTAAAGTACAGCCTCTTAGCGTCCTTACAAGGGTCGATATCCATTAGCAAACTTTATGGGAGCACCTATTTCCATCTGCCTTGAGAGTTCAAATCTCCAAGTCTCAGATTATCGCAGGAACGCGCCCTACGCAGGCCGTAAATTGCTTGGAAACACACGGGTTTATATCACGAACAGTTTCACAAAACAACAAAAATTTGGAATAAAAACTACAAAACGGTTTTAGATTAAACTTGGCACATAGGTAGACGATAACCTAGACTAGCACATAGGATACTTTTCATCCCGAAAATATGTTCTCTTGGGATACTTTGCACGTTTATTGGAATTGGAAAGAAGCAATAAATAAACACTCTTGCTGGTTCGCTAAAATTATCTATATAGAAGTACTTTTGCTGTGTGATTGAATTTATTGTTCATTTCGTTAAAACTACTATCTGCCTGCTATAATTACACCCAGTATCATAATTATTCTGTACGTTTAATGTAGGTACTCGAATATTCAAACCCGTTTTTCATGTGATTTATTTTGACCGCGAAGATATCTTATCTGATATGTTATCTCTCTCTTTAGACCTTTCGTATAACAAACTAACAAACTAACAAATATATCAAATTCGATATTACGACAAACGATGTTCCGAAAAATCTATATAAATGTAAGCGTTAGCGCGCCAATTATCAAACCGTGTGTCGCCAATAAATCCAGATCGGCTCATTTACATTCCGATGCCGGTTACCGTCGCTCGCGCCCCGATAGCTGACGCGACAGCCGCCCATGACGAGTTGCTACCACTCCGGCTCCCGTCATTAGCACCAGCCACGAGCTGGCTGTCAATGAAGTGTCGATAAAGAGAGTTTTGTTTTGCAAAGAATCGTAGCGCCCAATGGCTTGCGTCGATTCAATGTGATCGAAAAGAGTTAAGCAACGACGGGCGCGGTCGGTTTGTGGATGGGTGACCGCTAGTGGCAAACACCCATCCACGTCTGTCTCTGTCTCTGTTCTATTCACAAGTGCGAGCCTGGAGTGCCCCACGCTCCACCGCGCTGCTCCAGTAGGTACGGGATGGATACATGAATTATTATTGCGGCGGTGCAATACATGCATTGGATACAACTTAACATCCCACTGTTGGGCACGAGTCTCTCCGACAGATCCAGCCACGGGAGACTCAGAGCATACCACCAGCTCCAAAGCGGATTAGTTATAAAGTGGAGGGGTGGCCACTAGGCCAACCCAGCCTCGAATGTTCTCAAGCCAACATTTTCGACAAGTCCTAACGATTGTTTTTACCAGTGAAAACTACCGGGAAAGTTAACGTCTCCTCCGAATCACGTTAGCGCCCATGAATTTTTTCCACTAGTGACCACTCTTCCCCAAACCCACCGTGATTGGATCGACGTGAGCCACTGGGCTATGCCCATATGCCCTTTGATAACATTGTGTATCTCCTCGCAGCGACTGGCTCGACAGCCAGACAGACTTTGCAGACAGCTAAATATACATAAGACTAGCACTACCAAGCGTGGATGGTTCCTGGCAGGGTCGCCATTTACTAACGCGCCCTCCAATCCAAAAAGTCGTGAAACAATTCCGCCGTCTCCTCAAAGCCATCAATAACGTCCGATAAGGGTCTCCTCCTCTATTCATATGGAAAGCGGCAGTAATGCTCCTTTGGTGAGAGGTTGTAATCTACGCTGGAGAATGCAAATTGATGTACCTGGCGTTAGAGCTGGGAAACACTAATGTGTGGAGAAGATTAATGAAGAAAAGATATTTATATCTGTGTCATTCAGTGGTCACGTGGTTTTTGTTAAATAGGTATACGAAGTTTTTCCTTCAATGACCACGAACACGCTATCAGTATGAAAAAATCACCATAACATCAAGCCTTCATATCCTCGAAGGTGTAGGCAGAGGTGTGTGTACACCCACTTTTAACCAGTTATGTTAAGTAATTTTGTTTTGCCATACACAAATACAGATTCCGAGCGGCTTACGGGCATTTCAAGTTAGAAAAACCCAATAGTTGTTGGCCGACCCGGAAATCAAACCCAGTTCCCCTCTAGCTTCGCAGTCGCGCTTGACATTTTTCTGTTCCATTCAAAAATAAAATAAAGTGGAATTAAATTTTGAATTAAGAATATGATTAAATGCCTACGTTGATCAGATTCTTAATTCAAAATTCTTTCTTAATTAGAATTTGATCAACATAGGCATTTAATCAAATTCTAAATTAAAAAATAATAGGGGAAAGAAACCAAATATAGAATAGTACCAATACGGAATCTAACCTATATTACGGTAGGACATACGACAAAATTCCATACATATTTGGTTACTTTTCTTTGCGTAGGTAACAAAATCTTTTCATGTTACTGTTACCTTACGGGAATACGGTAACTTATCAAACAAGGCTACGGTGTCCTACCTATTTCCGTCGCCTATTCCCAGGAAAACGGCGCAGTTCCGCCGCAGGATAAAGGTGACTTTAACGGGAGATTGCGATTAGGATCTACGCCGGAGGAAATGCGAATTAATGCAGACGAGAGGTAAATTGCAGGAAAATTTGTGCATAGATTTTGTATGGTACGCTAGAGATGGTGCTTTCCTACGAGCCCTTCAGAGAAATCGCCCGTCTGCATTCAGATGTTGTTCTATAAGGTCTTCTGCTTCTGGTAAGTTTTTCATGTCATGAAGGGTTGCTACGTGCGGGGATGACTAACATGGTCAACGGTCGTGATTAGCCAGAGATATTTGAAGAAGAACTACGACTAAATCTGGACTGCTTAGTTAATAAATAATAATAAATATCTTGGACATTCTCACATACGGCCATCTGACCCCAAAGTAGGCGCGAGTCTGTGATATGGGTGTCAGAGACTGATATACATACATAGATATTTTTAAATACATAATTAAATAGATAATATTAACATCCAGACACAGAACAAATACAAGTGTTCGTCACACGTATGTTTGTCCTGAGTGGGATTCGAGCCCACGACCCCTGGCGCAACAGACAGGGTCACTACCGATTGCGTCAACGGTCCTGTCAGTTCTTTGAATATCTTTAAATCTCAGGCCTTTCGTCTATAAACATTGTAGGTACCTAGTACCAACTGTTATCTACCCCGGCCAATAATGAGTACAATTCAAATTCAAACAATATACGTATCTCCTCAATAAAATCTATTGTGAGCCTTGTTTCAACGGTACCGATTTAATAAGTGTAAGCAGTTTCCGAAGTGCCTGCTTTAAATAAACCGTCAACACCCAAGCCTAGCGCTCAGGGGCGCCCTCTTTAGTCGCTGCGATTTACAATAATCACTTTCTACCCTGCGACACGACTTGCGACACGAATAAAATAAAATATTGTCTATGTCTATTTAGCTTTAATATAAAATATTTGGTCTGAAATTAACTTAAACGGAACACAAAAAACAAACACAATTTGGTGAGCAGAGTATCCAATTTGGTGAGCAAAGTATCCATTTTGGTAGACATTTTGAATTTATTGGTAGTAATTATGTGCATTTCTGGTAGGCATTTATAACCTAAGCCAAACACAATTTGGTGAGCAAAGTATCCATTTTGGTAGATATTTTGAATGTATTGGAAGTAATTATTAAACCTAAGCTGTTTAAAATACAAGAAATTGCATAAGAAAGTTAGTAAATTATATAGTTGTCATTATACTTTACGAAAATCTATTGATATAAAGTTAGTTTAATCAACTTTGCAATATCCAGGCAACAAGGTGTATGATCTGTGCGCGTGAGCGAGAGCTAAACACATCTACATCTTTTCACACTCCATGTACAAAACATCGCATCGTGTAAATGGCACTTTTAAAGAAATCCTTAATAGCCCTATCCGATTTCCAAATTCCACCGCCGCTTCATTGCCTTTGGTCACGCCGATTTCGGCTTTAACGAAAAGTAATAAGATAATAGCGAACATTTGTAAATGGTAAATAACTTTGGGCAAGTACAGGCGCGCGGACAAGGAAATATACATTTTAAACTCAATCCATTTCCAGTTAGAAGTGGGGATTGTGGGATTTGCGTCGCCCTGTGGACCATTTATGGACTTTATAGAGATTCCAGCCCATCCAGTGTTGGAATGAAATTATTGGAATAGACACGCCTTTATCGATTTCATGCAACGGCTGAATGGGCGGGCGGTCAGAGTATTTCAGAGCTAATGTGGTATTGAATTGGCATTTAATTTTGTTATAAGCTCTACCATTTTGTTTATGTGTACGGTGTGGGTTGCCAGTACCTATTGTATGTACACCTATTGTAGTGTCCATAGCCCAATGGCTCGCGTCGATTCAATGTGATCGACAGAGTAAAGCATAACGAAGGGCGCGGTCGGTTTGTGGATGGGCTAGTGGCAAAATTTCATGGGCACTACCGTGCTTCGGAGGGCACGTCAAGCCGTCGGTCTCGGTTGTTTTCAATTGTAAAAACAATCGCTTAGCCTTGTCGAAGACCTTCGGGTGACTTGAGAACATTCGACACTGGGTTGGACACTAACCCATCCACCAATCCGAATCGGAGCAGCGTGGTGGAGTATGCTCTAGACCTTCCGCAGCTGTGTCTGTGGGGGAGACCCGTGCCCAGCATTGGGACGTCTATGGGTCGAAGCGGAATTGTATGTCCGGAGCCACAGAGCATTTGACTTTGGACGTTCGGCACATCCGTTATTACTTAATAGATATGTCACAATAATTGGCTATTTTAGTATCGAAATTTGATGGCTCAGGTCTGAGAATAGCAACAGATTGAAGACCGAGTTGGCAGTCGGCTTAAACCGTTCACGCAGGATGTCCTCGGGACCACAATGCTACTGAAATTGAGTCAGTGGCTCGCCAGTTATTATCTAATTCCCAGTTAACAGGAAGCAAATGGGCAGTGGGCAGTGGGCAGTGGGTCGCCGGGAGCTACTAGCGGGTATTTCGACATTTTTGAATGTTACGATACAAGGGAGTGCTGCACCTCTGACATTATAACTTTGATTTAATTACCGACATCCTTTCAGTTTGAATGGAATCCGATTTGTCTGTGTTTTGTCTTGTGTTGTGTTGTGCCAGCGTTGCTGTGAATCGGTGAGTTATATTAATTTAAGTCGATAGACTATGAATATTAGCTACATTACATGCCTAATGAAATACCTTCTACGTGCTTATACAAAGTGGAATATTCCAATCTTAAGGAATATTGGGAGGAGCAACGACATCGTGACGGCACACGGCACCGCCTCGCCGCCTGCTACCTCACGTAAATGAGTTGCTATTCAAATAAGGAGAGGGAAGGATAGGAATCGACGAGATAATGGCTTAATCAGCCGACATCAGCCGGTGTCGGCGACAATGGGCGGGAGTCACTCGATAACAGAGATTGTTCCTTCAGGTATCGGGATTGGATTGAGGAAAAGTGTAGACAGGCTGCATCTTATTTTTTAACGACTATTTCTGAACGGATCCACACCCATATCTATATTGTGTTAGTACCAACATCTTATATCTTATTTTATCAAACCATGTTGTACAAATGTTGTTAATAGGTCTTTAAGGATTAATAAAGCACATAAACTAGTGTTATACAACCATATCAAATAGAAATTAATCATAAAATAATGGATTAATAATTGTATTCTTAGCTATTAAGGTGTAGTGTAATACGGTTCATTCAGTGTGTGGAGCTGGATGGTAATCCTTTATGTTTAGATACATGCCCCAGCTGGAGAAAGATACAACACATTATATACATACATAGCTACACTGTAAACATAAACCTTATACATCAATAATTTTTTACGCTGCACGCACGTAAAAGCGTGACTCATGCTGACGTTCCGCCTAGCGTTCCCAGTGTGCAAGCGAGAGCGTGGACCAAGCGATAGAGAGGCACGATCAGCCTAAGCGTTCGGCTTGTGACGCATCCATCTCTCTTCCACTCATCGCCCCATGCGTCCGAGCAGAATAGAGACAGCGGCAGCACACAACCTACACGTGAACTGATTGTAATGTGAAGTGAAAATATGTTTTCTTATGACGTTGTCACGTTAAATTATCGTCTTTACTTTATTCCGACTTTACAGACAACCAATTTTGAACTTCTAGACTAATCTCTATTCAGAAATAGAGATTTGTTTGTTCATAAACAATAGCAGAATGAAACAACGCTAAGGCAGATTTATAGCCGTCTTCATTTGCATAGACCCAGACCGGCCCAGACGAGGACCAAAGTATTTTTCGTTCCCAGTAAGTGCGCGGACATAGCTACACGCGAGTCATATTTCACAAGAATGATTTACCACCGTGCCGTGAACGGTGACAGTCGTGACATTCCCGCGTACTCCTGGGGCTAATTAGTTGTTTCCGCAGTAATTCTATGATTACATTAACGGTTAAACTTGTGTTAATGTCAATGAGTTATCCCTTCTTAATAATGTCTGTTTGCTTAGTATCGCGGGTGGTCTTTGTGCATTGTTTAAATTGTATCGTCGGTTGTCGCGAGGGATAACATTTGATACACCGATAGATACGTCCGTCATTGGGTCCGCCTTAAGATAGCAGACATTCCTGCCATCATGCCTTACTGAACGAGCCACTGTCTAAACTGCCCAATTGCAGGAATTCTCTTCATGTGTAGCTTTTGATGTAGATGTCTTCTTTTGTCACTTAGGTTGAAATTCGTATATGTTTGTGTGTGATTTTTTTATAAGAACGTATTACAACATACATTAAGAGCTGCAAAAAGTTAAAATTAAATTAATATTGAAATTAAAACTACCTATTAAAATTTAGGTACCTACTATTATTACTAAAACACTATTATTCTGTGCTAAAACCAACCATGTATTCTTACAACACACTAATAAAAGATTGCCAAAGTCACAGATAAATTGTTGTGTTGATACACTTTGTGATCTATAAATTTATCTAAAAATATTAAAATGATAAAATATTAAGATTTCGATTTTCGAACTCCTTACGGACTGCGAATATACGCGTAAATATACTTTGTTATTAAATAAAATATCACAGTTAACAGTACCTACTTCCTGTGAGAGCATAACTTGTGGAAAATAAAATATCTACACGTTATATTTAAATAATACTTAATAGATATTATAATCAATTTCATGCTAAGTATTTCGCGTTTCGACACAACCGTCTGCGCGCCAGACCAATGGAGATAGACGGCGAACAGAGACGTCGTCCGATATTTATAACTGAATGGGCACTAACAGTCTGCTCCACCCACTGTGTAGAGAATGTGGGGCGCAGCTCGCAACGGTACCTACTCGCGGTTTACGACGCGTTGTTACCACTCACATTGGTGATGGCAAGTTCGAAGGCATTGTATTCGTATTCTTCCCCAACGGTAAGAATTCCTCTGGAACTCTAACTGCGCTCGCGACATTAAATTCGTCATGATGTCGCGTACAGATTCATATTTTAATACTTTTACATAAATATTATTAATGCAGAATGTTAATTTTAATACGTTTATTTATTTATTTATTTATCTTTATTGACCACATTCTAAAGTTGCAGGATACAAATGGCGAGCTTAATGCATAAAGCATTCTCTGCCGAAAGGGAGGTACAGTTAGAAGGTAGGCACATCCACCATACTCTGATTGTGTTCATGAAATTTTGCCACTAGCGGTCACCCACAAACCGACCGCGCCCGACGTTGCTTAACTTAAGTCAATCGATCGCATTGAATCGACGCGAGCCACTGGGCTATGGACGCTATAACTACTGGGGGTTCGGGCTCTGAGGGAAGCCAGCTCGCCAAGTTGGCAGACACTCGAGGTCTGATATCTCTCAATTACTACATATTTCAAGTTAAAAAAAATAAGTATTTGAAGGGAACCTAACACTTGTGGGAATGCTCCACCATGCCCCAGCAAATTAATCGTGTAAGATACTTCAATGAACAGAATTAATTAGTAAACATTTACATTCCGGAAAGCTATCCTCTTCCCCGGTAAAGCCGCAGTTTGCCGCAGCCCATCCGCCAGGTGGCGCGGAGAGCGCAATAAAGCACGCAGCGGTGGCCCAGGTTCGATTCCCTCTCGTGCCACGCAGCTATTAATTACCCGAGACTACGGCCGGCTGCATAATATGGAGAACTTAATTAAGATTGCTTTACTACGAAGCTCTTGCTTCTTTTATGCAACAGTCAATTGGAGCTACAGTGTCTGTGAATCGATACGTTATAAAAACTGCTATTAAAATGTCACACATGGTTAATATGTGCTGTGACCATACATATGTTATGGTCGAATGTCTCGAGCAGTAACTGGGTATGTACCTTGCCTAGTAATAAATTAGCGGCTCTGTTACGAACCAAAGATTAACATTAAAAAGTCAAGTTGTAGTAAAATCATAATTATTTCCATTGAAATTAAATACTTCATGCTGCTACTGCCATTTTAATAGTCATATTAAAATTATGTCACACAAAAGTGAAACTGTCATACCAATTTGATGAGACCAGCACCTTTTATTACGATTCCAATAAGTTGAGTCCTTTTATTTATAGGACCGTGATAATTAAGTCACGTGCTGTTAGTTCAGTGCACTGTTTTTCAGTCCGTGTTTTTGGCCCGCGTCAAATCGTTTGCCAAATCACCTGTACTCTCCAGTGATGTTTAAATATATAATAAGTTTAGCCTACATCAACGACAATCTACACTCGGATAAAGCCCTACATTACATATATGCAAAAACTCACGTTGATCCATCATTTCGTTCACGGTACAGACCACAACACCACAAACACACTTTTCCGTTCATATATAAGTAAGAATCTCCCATCCATCACACAACCGTTTTAATAATGTTTTCATATATTAATTTCGAACAAGTAAGATAAAGCCGTCTCCACACTATCAGCTCTGGCCCAAATACTGTCCGAGCGGACCGTCCATCATACCGGGCGTTATCAGTGCGGCCGGCCCATTACGGATTAAAAAAACACTTCGCGACCCATCTAGATACGCCTTAACCCAACCCCTGGTGGCGAACAACCCAAGTCACATAGAAACTGTACGCAAAACTGACCTGTCAGACTATCCTGCTCACCTGTAGTAAGATAAGTTTTCCTGCAATGGTCATCGAGTCCGACAGGAACGTCCAGAAAATTAGAAATGGAATTAAGTGGACACGAGGGACACGCGTTCGGTTCCCGGCCATTCCGCTTGTCTGCTGGCTTCCGGGAAATTAATTTTATTATACGAGCCTTGTTTTGGTATATTTGGCTGTAAGTGAAATTGGGAACGCTTTGAGCTCGTTCAGTTGGTATATTTTTAAGCTCATGTGTCAATGACTGTCATAAGATTTAATTAAGTGTTGATAACAAATAAAAACATTTTCATGACGTTTTGACAAAAACGAGTATATGGCTCGTAAATATAAAATAAATCGGTGGCGCGAATAAATCTATCTACCTTTGCTTATTCGCTTAATTGACTACAAGTGTACAAACTTGCAAATAAGCTGCTTTAACTTATGACTACGTTACGACCAATTAAGGATCAATTTTATTAGTATCTAGTAGGTCCAATCCAATGATAATAAAATGTTAATTACAAAAAGAACATATCTATTTAAATTACGCAAATAATGAAGATGTAAGAAAAAACAAATGGGTAATTAAATAAGATACGAATACGATGTTGTGAAAATGTAAGTATATTTACCGATTTATCTATGTTCAACTTATTTATGTGGTTTCTAAGATGATCATAAAAATAAAGTAATAATAAAAAATGTACATTTAATATTAATACCATTCACTTTTATGTTCAAGATATCGGACGTCACCGATAGTAGTAAAAGCATGTACGTTTTCCGAGTCGAGCCGAAGTGCATTTCTTAGCGGACAGGTTCTCGCACCGGGCATTCCGGCTCGTTGCTCGATGCGCTGGCGCTTTAAAGCCACAAGCGCCACGCCCACTACGATTTAATCTCGACTTTGATCCCCACAAATTAAGAAATGTATCGGACCGAAGGTGCTGCCCTGAAAAACGCTTTGCATCACCATAACTAGTTCGGGTTTTGAATGATATAAAACGTGACAAGGGCTGACCGATCACTCAATAAAATGAGTTTTATTCCGATACAACAACAGATCAATGTCGCATAGCTTTTTATTACAGGTTCGTGTGGCTTTCTTTGTGGTGCACGTTGTCGAATGCCTAAGCGAGTTCTGCAAACGGCTTGACATTGCGAATTCAACGTTAGGGCCAATGCAATTGAGAGCAATTCATGGATTTATGTTTTCGGGATTTTATTGTCAGTTGGTTTATCTACCGAACGTCAATTAGTGTTGCTGAAAGGACCGGTTCGACCCACATAGCCATACCGTGATGGATATAAACGGGACTTGGCAGCAAATTGAATCGGCCTCTCACCACACTCCCTTGTTCCAGTCCCATCGCTCGTAAAACTTAAACTGATGATGATCATTGTTTTGTAATTTTTTGAGCAACAGCTACTTGTACATTGTAAATAATTATTTCTTATTCTTATTTTCATTATTTGAAATATTTGTGGTTTTGATTCATTCATGATCATTTATAACACAATGATACAACGTACGTTACCACGTACGAGTACCTACATGTTAGTTAAAGATTAAATAAATAATACTGAAATAATATGTTATAAGCTTTTAAGTATTATCGTGTACGTTGGTCTTAGATAATGGTGGGCAGTCTGTGTCAGCTCATCGATTACGAAATCAGTAACTATAAATATTATAACATAAAAGCATGCATGCATTTAAATTTCTTCAGAGAAGCTATAAGAAAGTACTGTGTTATTCGCGTAATTAGCTTCGATTATTTAAGAGATCCCGCGTGGCTAAACCATCTTATGTAGAATTTATATTTAGTGTTATTACTTTTCCTTAGTTGGAGTTTAAATCAATGTTTGAACGTAGTAAAACGTGAAGCTTCGTGGGTAATAAGCTGTTTAAATAATCTGTGGGAAGCTATAACTTTCTGGCACTGCAGTCATCTTAAAATATTTCAGATGTGTATTATGTGTCGTTAAATCCGCATTTAGACAATTAAATTTGATCGTGTGAAATTAATCTTGCGTCACGATAATGCGGCTGTCCGTCCGCTCGTCCATCACACTCGCGATTGCAATCTGTCTTATTATTTCTAATTGTTTACATTGCTGTAACGTGTTATTAACAATCATTTACGGCTTAACTGGAATAGTTGTTATATCGCTGTTTTGTAATTGACTTTGTTTGTTAACAAATTTAGGAAGATTAAGTCAGTTTTAAAACTTAGAAAACAATAACCGTTTAGTACTTATCACGTAAAAATAATAAAGATTGTGCCTATAATAAAATAATAAAAAAGCTATCATCATTATGGTAGCTTCCATTTTTTTTTGAACCAGCTATTTTTGTCTAATAAATATATAATTATATTCTAACTTAACTTGTTACAATATTTTTTTCATGCTATTATAAGTTCATTGTTACTTTTGAAGTGAAGCAGTTCCAGATTTATTTTTTTATAAATCGTTCTAATATGATATTAACTTTGTGTAGTGTTTGGATTCGAAGTAAACAAAGAACCCTAGTTTCGCGTAACCCGACACTCACTTGGCCATTTTATGGCAATAGCTTGCCTTGGGCATGCCTGCGTCCAGCAGTGGACTAAGATAGGCTAATGAGATAGAGAGACTCAGTAACGGTTATTGAATTAGATTTTGGCCCAGTCGGTGGAAGAAGTCGAAACTAAAATGAACAAACGGATTTAAGCGAAATCAAATAACAACAACAGAATGTTTGTTGGGCCTCCAATAATATTATTTATTAGTTTGGGAACGGTTCGCGGGTAAAAACAGTCGGAGCAAGATGTCGCGGACGTGAGCCGCGTACCAACCGGCGGCCATGTTGCCCCAGGGCTGCCGCTACCCATCTCAAGAGCTAAAGATTTTTTGAACATGCAACACCATCAAACCAGTGATGTGAAAAACTTTGAAGACAAAAAAACTAGGTCAGTTAGTTTAGTTAGTGAAGTATAGCATGGAACATTAATTAGGTCGTTAGCTATGAACCGTGTATTTGAGCAGGAATAGGTGCAGGTCACAGTAAATTTCTTAAAATTTACAGGCACTTTATTCACACCCTCTGCTAACTAATCTCTCCATCTTCTCCACTCAAAAAATACCTTTTTTGAGTTACATTCTTTGATCAAGGCTGTGACAGGTGTCATGGGCGGCAGCGTATGGCTGCCATGGGCGGTGCTGCACGTCAGTCTAATCATCGATGCCCCTGGGATTTGAACCCTGGAACGTTTCAAATGAAGAAGGATGAATTTCAACCACTGGGCTATCATTACTATACAAGCTCACGTTTTGTAGGTGGTAGAGCCTATAGGGAACCAAATAGGTTTTATATGAAACCTAATTAGTTCAATATAGAGTTCGCCCGGGGCAGTACCACCGCCCGCCACGGTACCTAGTACCATTTCTGCCGTGTAATAATTGTTTTTAGAGCACTTGTGGTCCGGTTGGAAAGGTGTGGTTTCCGGTTACACTTCTATAGAGGTGACCATCTTAGTCCTCAAGGGTAGTCACACACAGTGTAGTAAAGTCAGTCACAGTTGTCATGGGCGGCAGCGGATGCTCGTTTGCTATCTTGTATCCATAAAAAAAAACTATTTGGTGTAGCCAGCCCTACGCCAGTGATAAAGACCGCGGCCATTACGGATTAAGATGCGATCGGGCCGCGCCGCTCTGAATACAATCTGCTACCGGATCGCGGCGAGGGTTTCCTCGCTTTTTACCAATCCTCCAGCACTAATAGTTAACGTTTATAGTGGAGGTTATCGTTCTGCTGACCATTCCTGAGTTAGGACGTGATTTTCCGTAGATAACTAGGTATTAGATTAGCTATTCATTCAAGGATCAATAGCTCATCCTTTGCCTTACATTAATCAGTTTAGAATAGCATTATATCTCTTCTCTTTATGTAGTTTGTAGTTACCCTAGACTTTCGTTAAGCGTGTCTAATCACCACATAGCGAAACAAATTATTTGACTTTGACTAGAATAAATACTAACTATCACTGGCAGTCCCCGCTCCAGCTCCTCCTGCCCTCGAACTGAACAACTAATGTACTTGTTAACTCTCTCAGCTAACTGGACTTACCACCCTAGGGTCTAGAATCCCTAGGTTCAAAGTCAGTCACAGTTGTCATGCTGTGACTGACTTTGGACTGCTGTCATGGTGATGCTGCATGCTCGTTTGCTATCTTATATCCATAAAAATCCTTCGATTACTAGCTTACTAGCGGGCCATGACCCGCCCGATATATATTTGTCACATCGCAAGCCGGTTAAATACCTTGGCAACACAAATGTGCAATGATTGAGGCGAGCCGTATTGTTATCCAGCTCAACGTGACAGTCCTCGCTAAATTAGTCATTCAGAAACACGTCGACACTCGCCCTGGCGCCGGTGGCTGCCTTCAGCTTAAATCAGCCTACTTAGAGCCGGTTTATATCTCCCATCCCTCTAAACGGTTGAAGGAAAACACCTTAAAAGAGAATAAGGCTGGTGTTCTACAATAGGAGATTATACTAGTTACGTTTAGACAGTGTTAAGTGACTTTTAAATTCATTGCCAACTGTTTAAGTAGTTAGTGGTGATTGAACATCAACTATTCTTTCGTGATGAGTAGGTATAAAATTCTGCACAAAATTGTAGCTCTGAATGAAATTTGGAGGAGATATCTCTACATCTGCTCTATCATAGGGGCATACCAAGGCTGGCCAACCAATCAGGGCTTACGACAACCCGGTTGCGAAAGATGGTACCTTAATTTTGAATTCTACAGATTCAAGATCAGAGTTAACTGATCTAATATAGACGGACAAACAGACATACGGGCCACCTAATGGTATGTGGTCTCCGACGCCTATACGTGTAACACCAGGGGTACCACAGGTGCTTTTGTCTGCCTTGAAGGGAGCGTTTCACACTCTTTACGATCGTAGTGACGGTCTGAGATCACTACCGTCTGAGGTCATCGTTATTATTAACGTTTACCGAAAAGCGTAGACGAATGATTCCGTGCCGCAAAACACTACTTTACAAGTCGTCAAAGTCAAACTCAAAGTTATTTATTTGCAGGACAAGGTACTCGCTAGAGGTGAGACAAATGCCCCTTAAGTTCAAGAGGGAGAAGGGACCTTTAAATCCGTCGATTCGGACCCAAATCATGCGCTCGGTGCGGTTACCCGATATCGATATTTTATCGGACGGATTTACAATTCAGATCGAACAGCTTTCGAAGCCCGGAGTTCGATAACGCCGGACATTATTTGGGTATAATCGCGACCGATTTGTGGTAACGAACGTCCGATATTCCGCCGATATTCCGTCCGCGGGGTAGTTGGTTGGAATAACAAGTGAATAAAGTGTTCAGTTTTAAGGCCGAATAACAAGTGAAACAATGAAGTGAAGAAAATCAAATCTATACTTATATTATAAAAAGGAAATATGTGTTTGTAATGTTTTCACACAAAAACTACTGGACATATTTCAAAAATTATTTCGCCATTCGGTCATGTTAATTTAATGTTATGTCATGTTTTAGACAACCATTACCAACAGCCCGAGGCAGCCGTCCACATGTTGTAGCACCTGCCTCCACAGCATCGCAGGCCATCTCATTAGCAGAGGGCAGCAATAGGTGCTAGGTATATAAAACAATCGAGGCAGGGTATCCTGACGCTCCCCAGCGCTGCCATCTATCGTGCTCTCGTTTATTTTTCTAATATTTCACTCAGCGTCCTCCGCTCGTGTGAGATGTGCCCGAGTGGCTGCTGAGCGGCCAGTATAACTTACTACGTGTGATTTATGTTCTGTCACATTTTTCCCGCGCACCAGAGTTACCTAAGTTTCAGTATTTTTTTTGTTTTACTTGAACCTCGGTTGAATTATCCGAAACTAGTGGACGCCCGCAGCTTCGCTCGCGTGGAATTAGACATTATATTAGATTAAAAAGTAGCCAATGTCCTTCCTCAAGCTCTAGATGTGAACCAAATTTCATTTAAATCGGTTCAGTAGTTTCGGCGTAAAGTGTGTGGTAGCATCTTGAAAAAAGTACTATCCATTGTCTTCCATTTGAATATTACAACGAGTCAAGCTAATACACCGTTACTACAAGTGAAATCAAGAAACTTCTATCAGCTCTAGCAACCGCGAATAGGTACCTATCAACGTTCATTTGGGCTCAAGCTCAAACAATATAAACCACGAAGCATAGATATTTCTTTCGCATAACATTCGCTTATGCTTTGATCTCTGTTACATACAACTGCAAGCTGCTCCATGTTACGAGCTTCAGCGACAGATTACTAAATAATTGCTATGCTTCAAAATCCATCACCATCGCTTAAGTTCTAGCTTTGCTCAAAGAAGCAGGACTAGATGGTGAACTTTAACTGGCTGTGGGCACAAACGATCAGGTATGGTCGAAGTGCCCGGAGCTGAATAAGCTCGAGCCAACAACTCCAAATAATACTATGCTTCAACTGCCAAATCGCAGAGCAAGGAATCCTGTTTTGTTTTATAATCTAGCCTGGAAAACGTTTATGTGAAAGTTCATTGTTTTTTACCTCAGTTATTTCCGTTTCTTAATGTCTTCGTAAATTATTCTTTCTCAGTATGATTGTGAGCGCTCATTTATAACTTGAACTCAACGATACTAAATCTGGGACTAATATAAAAAGAAAGAAATCTTCAATACGACAAGCGTCTCCGAATCAGCTCAACCGGGGCCCTAAAGCAGTCCTGACTCCGCAAGTTGCCCGGGCCCGCCCTTCCCGTGTCCCGCTGAGTGCTCGCTCGTGTGCAGGGGCCCTTACCCCGCCCCGCGCCAGATCACATGCCTTAGGAAATTAGTTTCGCGGTTTAAAATACTCTGGTAAGTATCGGTAGTTGCAATTTGTATCTCGTGAACGAATGTAAGCCATTATATGCATATAACTTATGCAACTATGCAACAAAAATTATTAATTATGAGGTAAAAATATATTTCACACTAGCTGACCCCGCAAAAATTGTTCTGCCATATGAAATGTCAAAGTGACGCGACGCTTCACGTTATTGAACGACGGTTAAAAATAAAAATACTAAAATAGTGTTTATAAAACATTTTCCAGTGGACCAAATTGTGAATCTAAACCAATCTCGAATCCCCTTGAACGCACACAAAAAATTACATCAACATCTATCCAGCCGTTTAAGAGGAGTTCACTGTCATACACACATACACAAGAAATATATATATTAAGATAGAAAGCTCAGCTAAAGTATAGGGAATTACTTCAAAAACGTACATTTTCGTTATAACTGATACAGAGTAACTGGCTCTCTGTAAACTTAATGGAAACTAATGGCCCCGGCAAGCCGCAAGCCGGATGACAACAGCGATAAGACAAGAGTCGCAGCCCGAACCTTCATCTGACCAATCCTGGGAAGAAACGGTGCTCTGTGAGGCTGCACAAACTATCTAATCTAAGTTAGCCCATAGAGTATGGGTAGTATATTTATTTATTTAATCTGTGTGCACGTCTTGTGCCTGTTAACCTTATTGACTATTATTCATATGAAATCCGGTTACCATAAGGTTCTATTTAGAAGTCGGCCGGGCGATATATTTCGCCCACAGGTGATTCCGCCACACAACTTCATACAAGCTACCAGGTACTATTTCCTCCGTGCAATTTTTTTTTATGGAGGTCCAATTGGCGGCAGCGAATGGTTGATGATGCGCTTTATTACAAGGCCTTTTACAGGCGCCCAAAAAAACTAATCTCCATGGTTCTCTATGGTTCTTTGAGAAACTATTTAACAATTTGTTAGTCCTGCTCGCGGCATCTCACACCACAAACGTTGCCAGGTTAGTAAAGTACAAACAATGTATTAATATCTGTAACAGTGATAAGGATCTTGAGACGTGAATAAATAGCGTTTAATTACAATGTAGCGGCGCCGCCTTGGGACCATCCACTGGCGGAGATAGCATCCACCGAACACGCACTCGTATGGCAGTATGGGCCGTTTATCTTTGCCTTTAGTTCATCTCGGGATGAACACGTAATAATATATGCTTCAAATCCTGGCTTTTTATGAATGCCGGTTGCGAAAACCGACCACCGCCCCTACAGCCAGTCACGAGTTGTTACAACGGTGGTGGAAATAGGTATATCGCTACGATATACATTGCCACGGCCAGTTTACCTAAAGCAAACGGCTTTATGGTTAACTCACATTGGCGCAGAGTCGAAGCGACGCGACGCGTCATGTTTTTCCGCCTACAGCATATTCAGCTCTATTGAACTCTGCGCCAATGTGAGTCGACCCCTTCAGTCCAATTCATCCAAAACCATGCAGCACTTGAATTGGACTAGTTATTACGAGTATCAAGGTTGTGACTACATCACGTCTCAAACATAGCCGAAAGCGACGCATACAAGGGGTCCACTTAATTAAAACTCCCAGATATTCCAACGCACCTAAAAGTAGGTACCTACCTACTGAAGCCAACAGAAATGAAAAAGGGAGTGGCAATGGGAAACAAACATAATATATTCCGTTCAAATTGAATTCCCGAGTGACGGAGGCTGTTAGGCGGCGTCGGGCTCGCGCGCTAGAGATTGATGGCGGCTTGGGGCTGAAGGCTGCAAATTACTCGTAACTGACTTCTGACATACATTGGCGAGAAGTCATTGCAGTTAAGTTTTCGTTGCTCTGTTTCAGCTGAGTAACTTTACCCTCGTCTGAATATCGTGACGTCACGGTTGTCCTCAACGGTAACACGAGTAAGTGCGAGTTCTGAATAACAAAACATAACATACCATGAGTATTTACAAGATCTTAATGTTACGGTAACCTTTAACCAAAATGTGGTATGCAAATATAAATATAAACTTACTAATATAATCTATTTCTAAAAGTAGGGAATAATGTTGTAGGGAGTAATAAAATGTTTTTACAAACCAGAAAAACAGCAGAGGTTTTGGAGAATTATTTGTTCAGTAATATACGTACTCTACGTACCTATAGCACAGAGGAATGTAGGAAAGGTACTTACTGTGCCTATAGGCCGGTAAGTAACAGAGGCTGGCGTATGTTGCATGTATCCTGAACAGGATGGGGCGGGGCTTCGATATAAAAGTGTTCCCACCTGTCGCACCCACCATAGACAACAAACCCATCAACAGGGAATTAGCGTGCTTATAAAAATGTAATGTGTGGTCTAGCTATCAAGCAGATAAAGCTCACGAATGCGGACGTAAAGTCATTAACAGCGTATAAACGCTAGCCATAAACTGTTGTAAAAATTTACGAGCCATTACGCGCCCGGGACGCCGCGCTGGCTTTGTCCAAGTTCAACAATAACCGACTTTATGACCTACCTGCGACATAACATTTTGTGGCCTAAAAATTATGGTCCGAAAATGTCGAACACAACATTTTAGTAATTAATTTTATTACAAAAGCCATTCAAATGTTTTAAGTAGTACATAATAATGGTTCATCTTTTCAGACCCACCGGTCGCGGAGTCATTTAAAATCTGGTTTACATATTTAAATACTTATTGATACGCGTAAGTGTCACTGTAAACATTAATTAATATTCAAAAGAATTCAAGTAAAATTAGGATTTTTGATCTGTCATTAAGACTGGCAAGAGAGTTCCTAATAATCGGAGTGGTGATTTTAAATTATAAATTAATTTGAAATCGCACAATTTATGGCAAATTATACGACCGCCATCATCGGTAACACGACTTCGTTGAATCTCGACATAAATTATACAAACATAAAATTAATGGTGATGAGGAGATTAACCCTATATTTGAGTCTTAAAAAGTCAAAATTTAACAACTGCTGTGGACATAAAAACAGGCAGTTTCTTATCGACGAATAAATCAATAGTGGAATGAGTACAAAAGTTCATGAATAATCAGAAGAATGACAACTAATGGACACTAATAGAGACATAACTTGATTATTGCATACCTACCCTATTTTTTAATACACGTTAAGCCGTCGGTCCCGGCTGCTTTCAACTTTGAACCATCGATACACCTCGTCAAAGAGCTTCGGGTGGCTTGTGAGCATTAGACACTGTGTTGGCCCTCCACCAATCCGCATTGGAGCAGCATGATGGAGTATGCTCTAGACCTCCCGCAGTGCCTGTGAAGGACCCGTGCCCAACAGTGGTCTATAGGTTAGTTGTAGCCACACTAAAAAATATAAATCTATATATATAAAAGGAGAAGGTGACTGACTGACTGACTGACTGACTGACTGACTGACTGACATATCAACGCAGGGCCTAAACTATAAGGGCTAGAAACTTAAAATTTTGCACAGGGGTTCCTTTTATAACGTAGGGGAGCACTAAGAAAGGATTTTTGAAAATTCACCCCCTAAGGGGGTAAAACGGGGGTGCAAAGTTAGTATGAAACTTTGCCGTTTTTGAAGTCGTTAGACGGGTAGACGTCGTTAATGGGTCTAATTCTACGCGAGCGAAGCTGCGGGCGTCCACTAGTCATCTAATATAATAGCTTGATGATCAGAAGATAACAAAAGATAGGATGATTTATCATCAGTTGTACAAATAAGTATTCGTCGCAGCGTGAAATGAACTCATCTCGAGGTAACACGTGGAAATAATGATTATTACTGAAGCTACTTTGAAGGGCCGGAATTTCAAAGTACATTTTAAGACGGGTATTTCACAAAAATAACTTACAACATTTTCTCACGGAATAAAATCTTCTCACTCTTGTAATATTACAAGCAATCTATTTTATAGTGAGAAGCTGAGCAGCCTATCTGAACCACATCGGAGGCAGTAAAAAATGCAGAAAAGTTATTAATTTCCACACCTCAATATTTCTTGTCCACGACAACATCTGTGAGCATCTCATACTCGAATTTCATCCTATCTATTATGCCTCTACTAGATGTGTCTCCTCAGGTTATTGGCTTCTCTTTTACCCTTCCGAACAAAGGCTATTGGACATGTTTCATGCTATTTTTCCTCAGCTAGTTTAGCTTAAACTTTTTAAGGATACAAAAAAGCAAAGGACCATACAGGTGCAAGTAGAACCTAAGAAACCTTGCGTTAGGTTTGCGTTTCGAATATGTGCAAAACTGTTTCAACAATTTGAACTTTATCTTTAACTGGACTATCCAACGTGGAAGTTGGAAGCTCGGAATCCAACAAGGTAGTAAAAGTTTATGGATAACTCTTTCCGACCTAATTTAATTATTAAATGTCACGGGCCCGACCCGATGCTAATCTTGACGGGATTACACGCGCAACAGACGGACCGACACCCAACAAATGTAGATTTATTATTGCGTATCAAAGCTATCGGGGGACATATCTCGGGCATCTCGGCGCTCAGTTTCTGACGCCAATCAAGTGTAGTTTGTCAGGTGCCGGGGCTAAATGCGGTTAATAATAACGGTTTTGCAAATCAAGCTGCGTAAAGATTCCCTAAAGCGGTCAGCTCAACCCTGCAGCTCGCGTGTAACTTACGTGGTTGACCAAGCTACGACGGGCGTAACCGGTGCGTTAATGGGAGACCGTTAGTGGCAAAATCTTATTGGTGCTTCCGGTAGCTTCCGGCTTGTTAAGCTTTCAGTTCCGGTTGCTTTCAATTGTAAAAATAATCTTTAATCCCTGTCGAAGACATTCAGGTGGCTTGAGAACATTTGGCGTTAGGTTGGTCTCCAACCACCAACAAATCGCACTGATGAGTCCAAATCATAGCCTTATTGAGCAGAATTTCATTCTAAAACTAAATTAGGTGCTTGCGCATACCATCACAAATCTGGAATTGTTAGACATTCGTCGATGCCACCGCTTGTATTAATTTCATAATTCCTAAATAAACTTTTTATCGACGATGCGTTTCACTTTCGTCACTCACGTTTCGTATTCATCAACACCCAAAATACCTTAACTTTATAATTGATGGCAAGTGTAGCAACTAGTCAGCGGCTCGTCATAATCACCACCTAGGAGCCGGTAGACGAACTCGGTAAAAAACTAAAGAATGTGTGAACATGTGTCTGCTGCGCCGCCTGCACGGGCAGTAGGGATTGAAGTTGTCGAATCAAATAAAAAAACGGTCTTTATAGATATTTTTATATGCAATCGCAATATAAATGGTAAGATATTAATTGGCTTGTTAGTAGGCCAAAATAATGGTTTAAGTTGTTATATAAGTTGAAAAAACAATACATCTTCGATTTGATAAGTTGATGTTATTAAATTCATGCCACTTTAACTACACTTCTCATCAGAAAAATCGAAACACTTCTCTTTTCATGGTTTCTGTCCTAATTTAACACAAAAGAGTTTTCATTCCATGAAAAAAATCACATGATTGTATAGCTGGCAGTTTGGCCGTTACAGTGATTAGCGAAAATTCTAAATTCAAAATTAGAATTTCATTTGTTTATCTTATAAATGAAATGATTCAGTTTTGAGACAAGCGTGTGTTTAGAGTTGGAGTGCATTTAACAACTAAAAATTAGCACTTATCTTAAAAATTTTTGTTCTGTGTTCTGTATACTGTGTGTGTACTTGACTTTGGGACGTCTGAAAAGTTTTTGTTCTAAAACATATGGATACTTCGCCCGCAGAAGCCGCCCAAGTGGTGGCATTGCTGGATTCTGGACTTAGCCAGCGTGTTGTGGCTGAAAGATTGCATCTAAGCTGTCGTCTGTTCATAGAGTCTACAAACGCTATCGGGAGACTGGTTTGTTCACACGCCGTTCAGGATCTGGCAGGAATCGGGTCACTTCTGAGCGAGATGATCGATTTATTGTAACAACTTCTTTACGAAATCGACGCCTTAATGCTTTTCAACTGCAGCAGCATCTTCATGTTGTACGTAGGGTGGCTGTAAGTGACTCTACAATTAGAAGAAGGTTAAAGGAACGTGGACTGGTACCGCATAAGCCAGCAAATGGGCCGAAATTAACTGCAGACCATCGAAGAGCGCGCCTTAACTTTGCACGTGAGCACCTAAATTGGTCATATCTCCAGTGGAACAAAGTCCTCTTTTCTGATGAGTGTAAAATTATGCTGTATGGTAACGACGGAAGGAACAAGGTCTACAGAAGAGATGGAGAACGCTTTGCACAATGCTGCATTGAAGAGAAGGTCAGCTATGGTGGCGGTTCGTGGACGGTTTGGGGAGGAATCAGCGCCGACGGTAAGACAGAGCTTGTCTTTGTGTCTGGGCCACGTCTGCCTGCACTAAACAGTCATCGGTACATCGAACAGTGTCTTGAGCCTCACGTGATGCCCTATGCACATTTTATTGGCAACGGTTTCATATTCATGCACGACAATGCTAGCTAGGGCTCACACCGCGAGCATCACACGAGATTTTGCTACCGAAGTCGGTATCTCCATTATGGAATGGCCAGCAAGAAGCCCGGACATGAATCCGATTGAACATCTGTGGGATGAATTAAAGAGACGAATTCGTGCAAGAGATCCTGCCCCAGAAACACTTAGCCAGCTGCAAGATGCAATCCAAGAGGAATGGAATGGAATGCCACAACATTTGATTGTGACTCTCATCCGATCGATGAAGAACCGTATGGAAGCAGTAATAAGAGCTCGGGGAGGGAATACACGTTATTAAATAAACGTTTTTTTCATTTACGTGTGTTGTTTTATCAATTTCCTTCATACTCCATACAGGGTAAAAATTACTTGTTAAACAAAATATGAAACCTATGAAAATTTAATTTGAATTTAGAACATTAACATTAGGATTTGAAAATCTCATAACATGCACTATTAAACGACATTTGACATATATTCCAAAATACACACATTTTTCTGATAATCCTTACAAAACATAAACTTGCAAGGTGTTTGATTTTTCTGATGAGAAGTGTATTTCTGTAATTCATATAAAATAGTAAAACACTGATATTTAGATGAGGCCAACACAACTAGGTACATGCAATTGCAAACAGGTTACCCCTACCTACGTTACCATGTAAAATAACAAGACATTGTTTAAATTGTTCTGTACATATCATAATTATTAAGACGTGAACTTGTGACTTTTTTACAAAAATTACGTAGGTGTATGAAATTTGGCACAGTTGAAGTTTAGGGTACCTAAATGAGTGCAGAAAGCTAACTGTTTATATGATAAATGCATAAGAAATACATTTAATTACTGTAAGAAAACATTTCACATATGGCATGGTACATGGTATGGCAGAGAACTTATTTAATAGTAGCTTTGGATTAGTAATCCACGACCATGGTCATGATCATAAAGCCTAATTGACGTTAAAATGAATTATGGTAAATTTCGACCACTCGGCGACCACTAGTCCTAATTAAACTCCATGGCATATCCTCGAACAGATTTCGAATCGGTGTTTTATAAATTTACTAGCTTTTACCCGCGGCTCCGCCCGCGTGGTCAAAGGGAATTAACAATGAGTTGTTTAACATACATGACACATTTGTGGTGGATGAATAGTGACAGTTCCACAATTAAAAGATACTTAGAGGAACCTGAGGTAATGCTGACCACAGATAAAGTGTACGTAAACTGACTTACTGGAGCAAATAAAAAACATCGATATCTTCAAATGGGGATGTTTTACCGAGGTAAAAAGTAGCCTACGTCACTCTCCACCCACCTCACTATCACCACACACAAAAACCATACCATTTAATAGCTTCGTTGCGACGTGAAAGCCGGACAAACAAACAAATAAACAAACAAACACACTTTCACATTTATAATATTATTAGTAGGTACGGATATTCCATATCATTTCGGACAGTCCATAGTTTCGGTATCCGCATCGCCCATCCCTAGGCAGTCCGCCGCGGCCCGTCGCGAGGCGGTCGCAAGCGGAGGGACCCGCTAATGGCCGCCGTTTGTTACGGAGATTATTGAAAACAGAGACGTCCCGACAGCGGTTCCCACAGGAACACCTCACGCGTGGCCCCACTGGCTGATATAACACGCAGGGAGATATTCCTCCTAGTGGATGCTTCTATACTTTTGCTATCTTAAATATCAATGACAAAATAACTCATTAAATTCAAAAATCGTCTTACAACTTTATGGCAAATTCTTAGGTATAAACATTTACACACGAAGCTATCGAGTAAGTGGCCGATTTACAAGTTAAATAAATAATTAATTAATTAAACTACACTGGACTTTTAAATTTTCTATATTACCTATACAACTAAACATTATTATTGTCGTCTTTAAATAACTTAATTGGTTAATACCGTTTTAACTAAAATAAATAATTATTCCAGTTAGAGATTCTTTCCTTTGGGATAAGCATAGGTCTAAGAATATGTCAACCTATTTTTTTTTAAATAAAGACCTAGACCTAGGTGTGTCTTATCTCCCCCGGCCGGGATTCGAACTTGGGATCGGCGGTTCGGCAGTCAGGGGTGGATAGGGTCTCTCACCACCGCGCCACGGATTCGTCAAATATTTGACCAAATTAAATTTGCAATATTACATTTAAGATGAAATGATCTCGCTAGGAGACATCACTTGCCGTGAATCATTTTGATGCAATGATTTCCTTCCTGCATACAAACGCGAGCTTTTTATTTTCAATTCGTACAAAGTTAGTTTCAAGGCTGGGTTCAAGTCAGCGATGCGCGGAGGATTCGAATCCCAGTCATTGTTGTTAGAAACAACAAAAGCAATAACGAGGAGTGACGCGACAGTCCACAGAGGACCGCCGGGACCCGGCGAGACGCGTAAATCTAAAAGCTTTTCAATATTCTGGATATCAGAAAGTGAAAAAAGTGGTTCAGTACATATACAAATGCTTCTATTCTGATTTGGGCTACTGATCTGGCAACGTAACAAAAGCAAAGGCATAGTAATAGTATCATAGCAAAGGCAAACATCCATAATCCTTAGACATTATCAGTGGTTCCATTTACGATTTTATCATGAATATCATTAGATATTCAATCGGATAATTAAAAATAAATAAAATATATATTTTTTTTTAAAAAGCTTTTGATTTTATTTTCGTGCATTGTCATCGGAACGTAATATGTGTGCCAAATTTCAAGATTCCAGGATATGCATAATTACGAGTGAAGTTAAATAAAATCTTTTTAAAAATGTAGCGTTGAAATCATCGACAACGATATCACACATAATTGGCTCGCTTACAGTATTCGGGTCTCGTTCATGATGAAAGCACAGGTCATAATATGTCTTGTATTATCCAAGGATGCAAACTGCGGATTGATAGTCATACGAGAGAAGCCAAATTCTCTATTGACTCTATGTCATCGGAAACATCCACCTTTTGGAGCAGCTTTCCGTAACACGCCGCCGAGGCTGACGGCTGCGTGTCGCCGTACGTGACAGACCTCGGGACAGCGAGGCTGGGCCTCCAGTCGCTTCCCCGGTCAAGCACGGAGTCCGCCCGTCACTGTTAATGTCTTTTGTACGTGTTTTTACAAAAAGTTGACTTTCTCCGCGCGTCGGACGCGGACTCGAGTTGGGAGCTATTTTGGAAGACTCGAAGCGATTTGGGTGATGAAGGAGATCAATCGTGATGCCCAAACATAGTTTTTGTTTTTTTTTAATTTTCTGTGTAACTAACAGCGACCGGCATCAAAGTCTACCTCTGAGCTTGGATGCGCAGAAGTCGATATCGTCCGGCGCGGGGCGAGCGGGCTGGCGGATTGGCACAGCCATCCCCTTCGGATTTGGTTCAGCGCTAAACTTTCGCGCCGCGAGGAATACTTACTTTAGTTTTTGTTTTCGTTCGGTTCGATACTATTGCGGTACGGGATGACGAACAACTTTATTTCTATGCTCTCGCAAAGTCTTATATTTATACAGTGTTTAGCTCAGTATAAAATCCTTATTTGCGAAATTCCTGGAGAAGGCTCTGAGTAACCTGTATTAGAGGTCACTGGAATGTCAGGCAAAGCAGGGAATCACTAATGTGTTTCACCGAAGTAGATAGGAATAGAATATATTTATTTCGAGGGGCACGGCAAGGAAACTCAGAATATTATCCTCATTACATCATACCTGCACGTAGTCACCATTAAACTCCGCCCAAATACCGGGTGCCCTTCCTCCAAACGGCTTATTCAAAAAAAACATTTTAACCAACGACCGCATCAGACAGACGTGTGAATCGTGATACCGCTTCGACGTTAGACGGCTACGGTTTATTCCGATTATGGACCTACTACCAAACGGACGTGTCGCTGGATTTTTCCTAATATACTTCACGTACAAGGGTACATGATGATGCCGTGGCGTGTTAGGCGTGGTGGAGTCCTCTAGACCTCCTTTGTGGGGCAGACCCGTGCCCACCAGTGGGATGTCTATGGGTTGCAGCAGGCCATCACCCCGCTGGCCAGTCAACCCGCAATCGCTTCCATAAATTTCACATGCTGGGGGTATTGTCGCACACGTCCGTAGGTACCCAAGGCAAACCTACACGTCCCTTCCGGGTGGTGCTAAGAGCGACAACAACATAGTACAAGAGATGGGTAGCAGCATCTCTCAGCAGCGTACTTTAACATTTAACTGCGGTCACCAACTCGCACTAGGCAAGCGCGATGACTATGGCTACAACCCCTCTATGATTGCCCCCCGACGAGGTGGACTGACGACCTGAAGAAGACAGCGGGAAACCGTTGGTTCAGAGGGCGCAGGATCGGGAGGAGTGGACACGAGGGAGGCCTATGTCCAGCAGTGGACCCAAAAAGGCTGATGGATGGAAGTGGGAAGTGGGAACTACTATTGGAAATTGCTTATGATTATAATTTGTAGAGCCATCGCCGTGGCCCGACTCGCGCCTGGCCGGAGCTGTCGGGGTGATTAAACAACGACAAATCCCGTCGTGTCAGGAACCGGTCCGGCTCGACGGCAATAAGGTACGGGGGAAATTAAATAATGAGTAACAATTACCGATAAGGTATCTTTGACATCTCGGCCTAGCATCTACGGGATGTTGAGATAAAAAAGAATTTATAGATGTGACTGTCACGCAGGATGTCATGTGATGGGTTGGAAGGGAAGTCAACTCTTTTCAGAATTAAAAAATAAATAATTTAAAATATTATCTAAGAATTTAGTTTGAGAGTGGTGTGGCACTATCACACAGAGTTCAGTAAGATAGCTCGTAATTTTGATTGTTGGTAGGACTTTATAAATTTACTACACCTGAGTAGACCATGATAATGGTTCCCCTCGGTCTGATCCAGCGGTACGTATGCCAGTGCTTTCAAAAGTCCCAATTGCCAAAATGTTGTCTTGGGTTCGATTTTCGGTAGTGACTGAAACTAATTACTTAATTGGCCAATAATTATTTCAATTCCATTGTCACTTCAGCTTGCTGGCTTTCAGAGCTATGTCGGTGCTTTTGTTCTCATACGCTTGATTTCGTTCCGGATCTTGTACCGAGGAGAAACACCGGGCATAGCTCACTCCATCCATGGCACACTGAGCGACCTTAAGCTTGTGAACCAACCCTACTGTGAGTGTTCACGTTTCAGCTCCGTAGGTCATTACTGGTTGGACGCAGTGTTTGAAGACTAGAATTCCTAGCTGAATAATTTGGCCGAGGTAAACATAGTCCCTGACAACTTCAAGAGTTTCGCCATCAACAATAGTGGGACAAAGAAAGTGTTGTGCAACGCGGAGGTGATGAATTCACAAGAAAAATCCTTAAGATCTAAAACACCCTTATATTCAGAAACTCCTCTAAATATGATATTCGGTTTGTCGGGCGGAGTCGCGTGTCGCTCATCTGCCTCGCCAAGCTATCGATTACAGCCGCGCTCCGCTCGGAGTGATGGCGGCCGCGTGGGCCACGCTGCGTGCTCCGTGGAGGAGGCACTTGAAGTTTCCTATTGTTACTAACTAAAAGAAATAGATATTGTAATCTTTGCTTGTAAAACATCGAAAGACAATCAAATGAACCAGTTTTAAAATTTATTTTTGTCTAGAGGTGAAAACGGTGTACCATCAAATGAACCAGTTTTTATGTAAGTAGATTATTTTTGTTCGGAAGGTGAAAACGGTCTTACCCCCTTGTCTTACGACAGTGTTCGATTCAAGAAAATCTGATCGACTGTTTGAATCATAAGCTTGTCTAGTCGTTAAGGGTATGGGAAGATTTCTCACAAAGATGCACAAAGTGTGATAATATTTGTAATGTTGCACTTGGTCAGCTCTGGACAAAGTTCGCGCATATTTTGCACCGCGCCCGCATTTTCTCTGCATTAAAAATGTGTATTGCAGGGTTCGGAGTTTTAATATTGTTTGACGGAACCTAATGCAAACAGTATAAGAAGTCCACTAGATCTGCTCATTTATTTATTTAAAAGCTTTTATTTAACTTTACTCGTATGTAAGTATGTCCTGGAATCTTGCTATCAATATTTCACCCACTTCCACTGAAGCTATCGAGCTGAAATTTGGCACACATATTTGGTTCCGATGACAATGCACGAAAATAAAAAAAAGTTATAAAAAGCTTGTTTTTTTTTTTATTTTAATATGTACTTATTAGGCTAAAATTTACAAAAAGTTATTTTGTGTAAGAGCATGACGCCATTTTATAAAGATAAATACTTTTGCTATCCAGACAGTAACACAGATGTAGAAAATGTTTGGCGAATGTCTATTGAGCTGCCTTTACCGCATCCACAGAGCTCACCTCATTCACGTCCCGCGACGTGCAGGCACGAGCCTCCTGTTCCTGTAGTAATATTAAATTTGATCCCTCGTCAGGCCGCTTAGCATGCACGCCGCACGCTGCGTGGGTCTGTGCCCTGGCGGTGGGCTTCGTCCCCGAGAGTACACGAAAATGTCAGCTCTTTAAAAGTTAAAAAGGTGCGTGAACTCCGAAATAGAGAAACTGGTATATCAGATTGTATCATATTTATAAGGGTCTGCCGACTCGTACAATATGCGGCTCCTACTGCATTGTATTTCTAGGAATTATTCGTTGAGTTCAACCCTCTGGTATAGTTCTATGACTCTTAGCAATCTACTTTCACTCGCAGTTCGACTGATCGTAATCCGGGATAGCCACCAATCGTAAAACTATCGACTATTTCAGAGTTTTGTCCATTTCACGGGAAGCACGCAAAAAAGTATATGTGACTTTCCAGGCCGTTACATCTATGCAAAAAATCACATCGTTTCATCATTCCGTTGAGGCGGAGAAGAAGGACAAACAAACGAACCAACAAACACACTTTTCCATTTATATGTTAGTAATATAGTAGTTTGTTTTGATGTCTACTCCTTCTTGTACCATTTCCCATAGAAATAAAAATAAAGAGTAAAGATAAGCACATTACAGTTACGTGACCTGCGAATCGAACAAGATGATAATGAATGGCTTGCCTTTCAGAGAGTACGTTCATACATTGAAAGAAATTTTAGATTACGTTATCTGTGGCTCTCTGACGTATTTAGTTGAAAACATCATTTACATTCTATGCGAGAATTGATTGCAATGTGGCGAAAACGAAGCAAATAATTACGCACACTCAAGTCAAAGGTGGCCAAGAAGTCAGCCAGTGTGCAAGACACCTTAGGGACACCTGCGCAAGCATTAAACTTCTTAACGGGTCAAACACACGGCGTCGCAAGCTCGTGACCCTTTCGCGAGCCAGCCCTCGCATTCCCATCACTATTATTAGCCTCACACTACACTACACGTGCACTACACATGCACTTCACTACACGCACGTAGCGTGTGTGTAGTGAAGTGCTACAATAGAGGCCACGTGTGTCGCTCGTAACGGTTTACGGCCAACTTATGAACTCGGTAAACGGCCGGCGACGATTTATTAAGGAACGGTGAACGGTGGACTTTACAGCCTCCGAGGCTGTTATTGCCCCGTTACCTGTCGCCGGCTGCGGGCACAGATTACTATATAGTTATGGCGAGGGCTCCAGTTTAAGTCCAAAGTTATTCGAAGTTACTGCCTCGTTGGTCTAGTGGTGGCAAGCGCGATTGCTAAGCTGGAGGTCCTGGATTCGATCCCCGAGTCGGGCAACAAGTAGTGCGTTTGTCGGCCCGGTCGACCCGGTCGGTCGGCTCGGAGTCTATATTAAAGGCAATAGTCTCCCCACCTATTACATGGGACCTAAACATAACTCCTCATCCCTCCACCAATCCGCATTGGAGCAGCGTGGTGGAGTATGCTCTAGACCTCCCGCAGCTGTCTGTGGGGGAGACCCGCGCCCAGCAGTGGAACGTCCATGGGTTGCAGCGAAACATAACTAGTGAAAAGTGGGTGCACTACCTACTCTGACATAATAAATTGTAAAAGTCCTCCAATTAAATAAGTTTAAAAAAAAAAACCTACTCTGGATACCCCTTCGGGGAAATATAAAGATGATGAGATAAAGGCGTGATGATGTCATCACGGCTACCTGAGTTACGTCCTTTAAAAAAGTCTTTCGAGTGAAAATATCTCTCCATCAAAATGATAAGACAACCAATTGGGCTAGTACCTACTGCTACTAATAACATCCTACGTTACTACCTACTGCTACTAATAACATCCTACGTTACTACCTACTGCTACTAATAACATCCTACGTTACTACCTACTGCTACTAATAAAATTGCTATAACATCCTAATAACATCCTACATTTGCCACCAGCGGTCACCCATCCACAAACCGACCGCGGCCGTCGTTATGCTTAACTCTGTCGATCACATTGAATCGACGCGAGCCATTGGGCTATGGACGAGCTGTTGAAAGTGATTTCGAAAGTGTTGACAAGATTTACTTAAATCTGTTCATTTGCTTTACGCGATTGATCAATATTTAGTTTACCCCCTTATTTTAACCACTTAGGGGCAGGGGTGGAATTGAATTAGATATTTTTTAACAATTCATGCAAACAGCATTATAAAATTAATTTTATGTCATCATTCTACATTTTAAGACCTAGTAGTTAAGACTGTGCAGAGCATATTAGAGGTAGAATTTAAAAAATAGTTAAATATGTAAGTACGTATTTCTTTATTTTTAACTTAAGGGGTGGAATTTTCTTAGAGGATATCTACGTTATAAAATGCACCTACCCACTGTCAAAATTACAAATTTCTAGCTTTAGCCGTTTTGGTTGAGCGTTGATAGCTCAGCCAGTCAGTCAGTCAATAAAGGACAAAGAGTTCTATAGATTTACAATGTTAAATAAATAAATAATTTCAATCTAAGTAGGTACATAATTATGAACTATTAAGTGGTGATTTTATCCAGCCGCGCCATTCCATCGACGGACCATTAATAGCTCTACGATTGAGAAAAAACTTAGCACTTCAAAATAACCACTTTCAGCGGCTCTTCCATGAAGTCTCTCTCGGGCGTGCGGCGCGCGCTATCTGCCCCGATCGTAATGGAAAGCGCGAACGAAGCTCGGCGCGGAAACGATGCTTATTAAATAATTGAACAAGACACGGTTACTGCGCCACTTTTTTATATGTACTTAATACTGGAATGCTTATAGGCTAATGGCCGGTCGGTGTACAGACCGCGGTAGGATTATAAATAGTACCGTTCTTATTTTTAATATGTTGTTAGGAACATACCTGTAGGGTTTGCCTAACCGCGGTGGTGGAAAACCTCGAAATTTAGTACACCGGATCGTCATCCGGTATTTTTTCCATTTAGTACACCGAGTCGTCACTCCGATATGATAACAAAACCAAACCCAAAGACATGATTGCTAGTAGACTCGTGGGCCCACCAGTGGCCGAATAACATGGCGGCCAATAAACCACCCAGACATGACGAGAGGGCGTGCGCGGCGAGCGGCTATCTTGTTCGATCGTAATGTCTGACGGTGTTTCGGAAAGGGAAACTTATTAAACAATCTCACCTCGAATTACAAGCTCTTCGCTGGGCGGTGACTTATTAGCCGTATCTGTTCTGTCTGGTATTATAGTGGCGATCGTTTACAATTAAAAAGTATAGACGTGGGTATAACTATCCAAATTACTTTTACAATTAAAATCGTCATAGGTGCAGCTTTTACTGAAAACAGTAGTGATATACTTTTACTACGTTAAGGTCCCATGAAATTGGCGGTTCCCATTTGCCATACTGGGAATTTAAAAAAAAACAATAATATTTTGCCCTGCCGCGCTGTGATAAGTAAAAGTAAGCCAAGACAACTAGACTAGATAAACAGGCCGCGGACGGCGGGGGCGCGCCGGCCCGGGCGGTACTATCGACCGAGTCACTGGCGAATTGGCTATAGAAATTATAGCACTGGACCACCGAAAGATCGAAACTGATGTACGAGTACGAGTGAAAAGTAAGTCACGCGAGCGGTTCAAAAATAGAGTCCTTGGATTATGTTTGGATTGAAGCACTTAGAATCTGTTAGAACTGGCGTAGGTTAAATTTTGGAGTTAGTGGAGAATATTTCTGATTTCCCACATTCTGGGCAAGCAAAGTGGATATATAAATTATATTATAAATACTTTAGGTTTTGAGATTAGATTTATATACTTACATTATATGTATTTATATACTTGTGACGAGCCCCTTATACGTATGTAACCAGCCTTAGACTTTTATGCAACTCAGCAGCCGGCGTCTGGTATCCACGAGCCTGGGAACGCTATAGCTCTCACGGGTCGCATCACTCTCCAATTCCAAGCATCGGTGGGAAGTCACCTAGATATAAGATTTAACATTTAACCAATCCATTGTGGAAATCCTAAATAAATTCACATTTTCGTTCACGCAAATATTTTATTATTTGGCAAAATCCTCGACAGGCCACCCACCTTCCATAAGTGGCGCAGTCGAACGTGTTCCGGTTTAAAAAGTCGAGTCAGTGCGCGTTTCGGACAAAAATCGAAAAGTGACCCTGACTGTACATCACGTACGAAAAATCGACCCGGAAGAAAAGGACCTACGGGAGGCCATTCGGGGAAGCGGCTGAAGAAGAGGTCGGAACATCCAAGCATCGATGATTCGAAGCTCGCCAGCTGTGAATATTATGTGAGTGAATACATGAAATTCTTAGTATTGATTGCTATAATTTTTATGCAAGGTGTACTATAATTTTTCAAAATTTTTCACCCACGTAGCTCTAGAGATTTTAGTTTTAGTAGGAGAAATCAGCTCCGCATCGAGCAGACTGATAATTTTCGTAATTTAGCTACTATTATGGAAAACGCAAAAATGACCGGTGATGATGAGATTACCCAAACCAATTTAATTAACAGCATTTTTAATTCGATTAGGTTACTTCCTGAATTCGATGGAAATGTTAATGTTTTGACAAGATTTTTAAAGATGTGTGATCAATTGGTTACTACATACATGAAAGCTACACCAGGCTTTGAGCTTTCAAATTTGTCTTTAATTAACGGTATTTTAAATAAAATCACCGGTAAAGCCGCAAGAACCTTAGCAACTAATGGCATACCCGATAACTGGGAAGGTATTAGAAAAAGCTTAATAAATAGTTTCTCAGATCGAAGAGATGAAACTTCATTATATACTGACTTGAATCTATTAACTCAGGGCTCTGATTCTATCAATATATTTTATGAAAAAATTCAAAATTTATTGTGTGCTCTAGGTACATATTTAGAATTACATGAAAATATAAAAACTACAATAGAATCCAAACGGACTCTCTATAAAAACTTAGCTTTGAGAACATTTTTGAAAGGCCTGAATGAACCAATCGGGTCACGAATTCGTTGCATGAGACCTTCTTGTCTAGAGAATGCTTTAGAATATGCACAAACAGAACAAAATATAATTTACTCACAAAATAAGAATAGACATCCTTCAGTACAAAATGTTTCACAACAGCAGAAATATTTTAATTCATACAGAGCACCTAATACCTATTCAGCAACCCAGTTGTACCAGAATCCACAATTCCATCCGTCACCATTATACTATCCCCAGATGTCTCAGCCAAGGCCATTGAGAACACAACAAAATATGTTCAAAGCACGCCCAGACAATGTTTCAACAGGCTTTCGAAGTCCTTTTCGCCAAGGACAAGGAAATAATTACCCTTTGCCCATGAGTGGAATAAGTCATCCTGTCGCACGCACCTTGCCACCTTCAAAAACATCTTTCAATAATTTTCCAAGAAACAGAGAATTGAATGTTAATGAGTCGTACACCGACGACAACGGTGTTTATGATTTTCACCCCCAAGAACCTGAGAATAATGATTTCCCAGAGTATTTTGTGACATACCCCGTTGACCTTGACCATCAGGAACAGGATAATACAGATTCGGATTTTCACTCAGTTCGCAATACCAACTCCCCTCCATAGAATTAAATTTAAACACCAAACGCCATCTTCCATACATTCAAATAAGCAATCCACCCCTAAAATTTTTAATTGACACAGGAGCAAATGAGTCATTTATAAGTCCACAGTCCTATGAAAAATTCTTTTCCCAGTACCAGCTTTGTTATGAACCTTTCTTAGTTACAAATACTCACGTCACCACCGAAAATTATTATTCTTTATCCATCCCATGCTTTAAAGAACTTAGAGACCCTAACCCCTTAAAATTATATGTGTATAAGTTTCATGATTTTTTCGATGGACTAATCGGTTACGAACAGTTAAAAAAGTGGAACGCGAAAATAGATTTTAACACGAATATATTAGAAACAAAATTTGGCAAAATACCTATAGTTTTATTTAAATCGGAATCTCCAAAGTCCCAAGTTCTTATTCCGGCGCATACCACACCGCAGATTAAAATTCCAATAAATATTGCGCAAGGGGAAATCTACATTGAAGAACAAAACATATCTGGTTGTTATATTACTGAGTGTGTGTCATTTGCAAAAGATAATTATACTTTTGTTCAAGTTACAAACCCTACGGACACTGACCTCATAATTCCTACCAATAAACCTATCTATGCACATACATTTAGCGAACAAATCACACCTGACAATTTGAAACACGACACCGATACAACCGAGGCTCGCACCAAGGCTGTGTTATCTCAACTCCGCGTAGATCATTTGAACCCAGAGGAGACATGCAACCTTTTAAGCCTATGTCGACAGTACTCTGATGTTTTTTATCTCGAAGGAGAACCATTAACTTTTACAGATAATATTAAGCACCGCATAAAAACAGTAGATGATATACCAGTCCATAGCAGAATATATAGGTACCCTTATGTACATAGATCTGAAGTTCAAAATCAAATTAAATCCATGCTAGAACAGGGCATTATTCAACCGTCTTCATCGGCATGGAACGCTCCGGTGTGGATTGTACCCAAAAAGAGTGACGCCTCTGGAAAAAAAAAGTGGCGTTTAGTCGTTGATTTTCGACAGCTGAACGCTAAAACAATAGATGATAAGTACCCTATCCCGAACATAAATGATATTTTGGATAAATTAGGAAAATGTATGTATTTCACAACTTTAGACTTAAAATCTGGGTTTCATCAAATTCAACTACAATCCGAGGACGTTCAAAAAACGGCATTTAGTGTTGAACAAGGAAAATTCGAATTTTTGAGATTACCGATGGGGTTGAAAAATTCACCAGCAACCTTCCAAAAAGTAATGGACCATGTACTCCGCGGACTGCCTAATTGCATTACATATTTAGACGATATTTTAATATATTCAACGTCCCTGCAAGAACATATCGTTAATTTGCGTGCAACCTTTGCACGACTCCGACAATCCAATTTAAAAATTCAAATGGACAAATGTGAATTTTTAAAGCACGAAACACCATACTTGGGCCATATTATAACCCCTCACGGCATCAAACCCAATCCTGACAAAATTTCAGCTATCCTTAAATATCCAGTGCCAAAGACCTCTAAACAAATTAAAGCCTTTTTAGGTCTTCTAGGCTATTACAGACGTTTCATACCGGATTTTGCTCACATTACAAAACCATTCACAGCTTGCCTAAAAAAAGGTGCCAAAATTATTTTGAGCCACGAATATCTTAATTGCTTCGAACATTGCAAAACTCTATTAACAAATGACCCCATACTTATTTATCCTAATTTCGAAAAGGAATTTATTTTAACCACAGACGCATCCAATGTAGCCTTGGGCGCTGTTCTTTCACAAGGCTCAGTTGGTACCGATAAACCGATAGCTTACGCTTCGAGGACATTGAATGACAGCGAGTTGAATTATTCAACAATAGAAAAAGAGCTTCTGGCGATAGTTTGGGCTACGAAATATTTCAGACCTTATCTCTTTGGGCAAAAATTTAAAATTATTACAGACCACAAACCTCTCATTTGGCTTATGAATTTGAAAGAACCCGGTTCTCGTCTAACAAGGTGGAAACTGAAATTGGCTGAATATAACTACACAATCATTCACAAAAAAGGCAAATCCAACACCAATGCAGATGCCCTATCCCGGGTACAAATCCATCATAATGACACTATGTCATTATTTGTTAATCATTCCGAAATTGCCGACTCAGAATCTTCCACTACCTTAACAGCCCATGATAGTCCAATTCATTCAACATCCTCCACCCTAACTGCCCCAGATACATCATACCAGAGAAACATAGAAGAAAATATGCGTAGAACATCAGATATGGAGTCCATCCATACTAGCCAAGAAAATCCCATTCTAGAAATTCCATTATCCGATGAACCCTTGAATAAATTTAAAAGACAGCTTATTATCAACATAATTAATAGAAATCCAAACACTAGGCCTACAGTTACGGAACCTTTTCCGTCTTATCGAAAGGTTTCTGTTAGTATTAACGAAGATGACCTAGAGCATAATCTTTTAAATATATTAAAGGAGTATGTCGATCCAAGCATTCGTACCGCAATTTTGGTTAATCCTGTAGAACATTATTTAAAGATAACAACTATTTTACAACATATTTTTTTGAATCAGTCCGTTAACCTTATTTTCGTAAAAAACGAAATTTTAAATATTAACGATCAGACGACACAGTTGGACATTATAAAAAAATATCACGAAGGCAAAACTAACCACCGAGGCATCAATGAAATTTATCTATCTCTATCTCAACGTTACTTTTGGCCCAAAATAAAGTCAGATATTACGAAATTCATAAATGATTGCTCAACATGCCGCTGCGCAAAATACGACCGTAATCCAATACAGCAACAATACAGAATTGTACCACCACCTACAAAGCCATTTGAACTAGCCCATGCTGATGTTTTGAATATCGAACAAAATAAATATTTAACTATAATAGATTCATTTTCAAAGTATGGTCAAGCCTATTTTATACCCGACTGTACCGCCCCTAATATAATAAAAGCACTATTGAACTTTAGCACACACCACGGCTTACCTTTAAATATAACAACGGATCAAGGGACCGAATTTAGTAATCAGGTGGTTTCTGAATTCTTCCGGATGCATAAAGTACACCATCACATGACTAGCGCATACGCACCCAACGAGAATGGTCTTATAGAACGTTTCCATAGTACTATACTGGAACATTTACGTTTGTTGAAATTACAACATAAGAACGAATCGGCGCGTATATTGTTGCCATATGCTTTAATTGCTTACAATAGTTCCATACACAGCCTCACTAAATGTAGACCTTTCGATGTAATATCTGGTCACTTCGACCCCCGCGATCCAATCGAATTAAATATATCAGAACGATATCTTCAAACATACATGCAAGAACATCGTGATCGAATGGAAACAGTCTATAAAATTATTCATAACACTTCGTCATCCGATCGTGAAGCTACTATGATTCGACGTAACGCAAGCAGAGAGCCTGCGATAGATTGTGAGCCAAACCAACAGGTATATATAAGAAATCCACAAGCAAGTAGACAAAAATTAGCACCGCGATTTACCTCCGACAATGTTGTAAGAAATCTCCCTGTACATATATATACTGCAAGAAACCGGGGTCCGGTTGCCAAGTCGCGTTTAAAAAGGCCCACGAAAAAATGATTTATTTTCAATAGAAAATGGCAGAGCTCTTTCGTTGTTATATAAACATATCTAACGACGATAACGGGTTTTATCACTATCACTTAGTATTCTTAACTAGCTCCGAATTTTCGAAGTCATCGAAAAGTTAGGATAAGTTTAAGTTTAAATATAGCTATAGATATAATTATTTTACTAATAAATAGGATTGCACTTTTTTAATTAGATTTTTTTTTTACACCACGTAATTATAACAGAAAAAATTAAGATTCATTTACACTTTCTATCATTTTTTATGTTTCGTAATAGTATTTTTTTTAAATTATTGCTTTACACCTAAGTAAATAATAAAAGTAGATAAATTATAGTACCACCTGCACCGTTTATAGCAATTAATTCTCAGCATTTTGTGTAAATTGAGGCAGAAGGCCCGAAGTCCATTTCATAGCACGCGAGCAACATCTGAATGAAAGATTTACACATCATCAGCAGCCTCAGCAGACTTCATATCGTCCATCAAGCGACCGTTCTCAGGGCTGTATCCATTTCATACAGTCACAGAAGATAGATGTAACGTGCAAACGCGCGCCTATCTTTCTGATCCAGGAAGCTCTAAACGAGATACAGAATTCCTAGCACCCCAGCATCATCAACATGCAAGATTAAAACATCACCAGCACTGGACATAGTCACAGGAGGCAGATGAAACGTGCAAATGTACGCCTGTCTTTCTGTCCAAGGAAGCTAGAAGAAGATACATATAGCCAATCAGCACTTCTACATAGCAGCAACAAAAATGTAACCGCAACTTTTGATGGCAAGGTCACCAAATAGTTGCTCATCTGGCAAGGGAGGTGTGACGAGCCCCTTATACGTATGTAACCAGCCTTAGACTTTTATGCAACTCAGCAGCCGGCGTCTGGTATCCACGAGCCTGGGAACGCTATAGCTCTCACGGGTCGCATCACTCTCCAATTCCAAGCATCGGTGGGAAGTCACCTAGATATAAGATTTAACATTTAACCAATCCATTGTGGAAATCCTAAATAAATTCACATTTTCGTTCACGCAAATATTTTATTATTTGGCAAAATCCTCGACAGGCCACCCACCTTCCATAAGTTACTGATTGAGTGTAATCAATGGAGCGACATGGTCCCAAAAGTGACGAAGCTCATGAAATAAATATAAAAAAACCATAAAAATGTCAACGATCCGATCCTTAGCGGATCCGGTACGCTCCCCATGCATCCCCATCAACCATTCTTAAGATGAAAACATCCTCGAGGCTGTAAACAAGATGATTCCATAATGTTATTCTGGTGAAGTACTTAAACTTGTTGAAGCATTTTTATCCGCAATTAGATGACGTCGGTATGCAAAGCTCCTGCTCAAACACCGATTAATGGTTAACGAACTTGTTCTTGTGGCTCATTAAGTATTATAGATAAGTAGGCATCGTCCAGCAATGTTGTTGTTTGATCATTAATTTACTAGCGGTGACGGTGAGGCCACTGATCGTGAAGGTGCTCTTTCTAAATGATTGACAAATATTACATTTTCATAAAGAAAATTTAAAAATAACACACAGTTAATGATCATGAAGCATTAAAATTTATGATCTGAAAAATATTTTACTAATACAGAGCAAAATGATAGAATAATCCTTCGCAAAAGAGAGAATACATTTTTTTTAACACGCTTTTAGTAGCTTGGTAATGGAATCTTTGAACGTGATTTTCGCCCACTTCAAAACGTCAGATTAATTTTTCGTCGGAAACTTTGCTCACATAAGAAGGACCGATGACAGTGCATTAATATATAAAAGATTTATTTTAAATATCAAATAAACTATATTTTAGTTCGACTATGTTCAAAGGTCAAATTCGATAAACGAATTTGTTATTAAAGTGTTGTGTTGATTGATTTGTTTGATTGGTGACAAAAACATTCGGAACACGTCTCAATCATCTCAATCGTCGCGTCCGTGTATTTGTCATCCTTTGATAATTGCATGTCCTGAGCCGAAGCATCATAATCATCTTGAATCAATTACTGCGCGTCGCCCCGCGCCGCACTAGCACCATCGACGTATCTACGGGGCTGCCTCGCTGTATACAAGGTGTCCCAAAATTCAACGATAATCCTGAACCAGAGGATGGCCCAGCTAATGACTACTCCAGGAAAAAAAAGAAAAAAAATATATCTCGATTTTTTTTCAAATTACATAATAAAAAGGAAATTCTTAGAAAATTTACACCCCTCATGATATTTTTAACTACCATGACCACAATTTTTGAGATAGTTCTGATATTTTTTTTGTATCCGTGACCTAAGTAGTACTGCTATCTACCACAAATCTTAAAATTCCTATAATGTATGTAGTTTTCACACAATAAACAATTAAAATCAATGTTTTCCCAAAAAATTTTGATCAAATTTACTTTCAGTCCACTTTCACTCATTGTGGTGTAAAAAAAAAGTATGGACACCACTATGGCAAGTTTTTTTAAAAGTTGACGCAACTAATCAAGATTCCAAAATGGTATAATACTCTTGGAAAACTAGTCACAAAAAAAAAGTGTAATATTTCTAAACAAGAACCAAATTTCATAAATTGTACTTGTTGATAGTTATCATGTGCCCAAAATATGATTTTTGTTGTAAATTTCTTGGATTTAAATGGGACATGTGCGTAGTCAAACAAATTTAGAAGAGAGAGATAGATAGAGAGAGATTACATGTTAGTCAGAGGTAGATGTAGATGTCGTTATCAAATAACAATAGGGCAGGTAGAGAAGTTGCTGTTCTCAGCAGTCAGTACGCTCTGCTTCTTTCTTTACTGTACACCGTTAAGTATTCAATTGACGTGTGAATCAAGTACATAATTTGCAAATTGAACTGACTTTGCATTATTTTGGACTGTTTAACTTTAACTGGGCCCTTTGAGTTACAAGGAAACTTAGATGGAAATAATTATTTGAACTTTTTACAAAATAACTTGCCAGACTTATTAGAAGACGTGCCTTTAAGTGATTTACAAAACATGTGGTTTTAAAATGATGGTCGCCCAGCTCACTATGCCCGTCCTGTGCGAGACTACTTAAACCAAGAGTATCCAGGGCGTTGGATCGGGCGACTTGGTCCTATCTTATGACTACCCCTTTCACCCGATCTAAACCCCCAAGACTTCTTTTATTGGGGTTGTCTCAAAGACAGGATCTACTCAAACATTTTTCACCACCAAAAAACCTATTTTGGGCACATAGTAAAAGTTATTACTAATCGACAAGAACAATTTTTGAAATATGGTTCTTGTTTAGAAATATTATACTTTTTTTTGTGACTAGTTTTCCAAGAGTATTATACCATTTTGGAATCTTGATTAGTTGCGTCAACTTTTAAAAAAACTTGCCATAGTAGTGTCCATACTTTTTTTTTACACCACAATGAGTGAAAGTGGACTGAAAGTAAATTTAATCAAATTTTTTTGGGAAAACAATGATTTTAATTGTTTATTGTGTGAAAACTACAGACATTATAGGAATTTTAAGATTTGTGGTAGATAGCAGTACTACTTAGGTCACGGATACAAAAAAAATAGCAGAAATATCTCAAAAATTGTGGACATGGTAGTTAAAAATATCATGAGGGGTGTAAATTTTCTAAGAATTTCCTTTTTATTATGTAATTTGAAAAAAAATCGAGATATATTTTTTTTCTTTTTTTTCCTGGAGTAGTCATTAGCAGGGCCATCCTCTGGTTCAGGATTATCGTTGAATTTCGGGACACCTTGTATATAGATGTCATTTTTTGCTCATTACCAGCTCTCGGCCCGACCGCTGGGTGAGCATAAATACTATCCACTGGACATTCCTGACTCGTTGTGATCGGAGGCGAGGTCGCAGAGTACCCGTACTGGGTTCGAATCTAAGGGAGGACGGACACCGTAAGCCCAGAATGCAAGGATATTGTAGTACGGTAGCCACCTCTGCTCCTTCTCCTCGTCCTCCTCTTCCAGGGATTCCGCCATTCGATCTAAGATACTCGTAGTTTCGATAGTTTTTAGTTTTCTCACTGGAACCATCTGGCACCATGATCTGGAACTGGCCGAATAACATTCGGCCGTTGTCCATGTATAAACCTTTAAAACAAATTTGTCTCATAGATCTTAAGAATTGACTTGCTGGTAAGCCACTGAACCTGTAAGTACTGCTCCAAGCGAAACACCGATTAATACTGAGCGTGTTGACGCCGCAAACTCAACATGTAACGTTGAATAAACAAGAACTGAGGCGGATCTGCCTTTTGAATGCCACAAGAAACGTCTAAAGAAGTCTGTCTTACACAGCAAACGTGCTTCTGGGCTGACCAGTCGTATATTAATGAAGACTGGTATCGCATAGCGCTCGACAGCGAATATCGAGTATCGAGTGATCGACGCGGTCACAGGAGCCGCCGGGAGAGCTATGCGAATCGGGCATTGAGTGCTAATCCGGTATTATCATATCTGGGACTGGTCGAGACGGACACTGCGGCTGTCCCACGTTTGGAAACGGGTTCCCACTTGACGAATGTGGCGTCTGGGAATGATGTGTACCGCGCTGGAAGACTAGCCACCGCCCCTAGCGTCACGTGGGCAATGACGTTTATGCGTTGCTTGGTCAAATGCGGGATGGATTCGATACTCGATTGAATAAAAAATTAATGGGTGTCTGTAAATTTGGTTTACGGACGATATTTAACGTAATAACGTCATAATCATAAGAAATAAGAGTATTGCGAGAATGAACAACAAAACACTACACAGAAGTCGTCAGATCGATCTAATACTTCACGATAAAACTTAGGCACATCGAACAGAAATATCATCATGACTGCGTAAAAACGAAAAATTCAATGGCATACATACGTCACCCGAGCGTGGCGTAGGATTGTATCTGTTCTGTGTCGTAGGACCAGTGTCCAGTGCCCAGTGTCCTGCGACGATAAGAGCGGACACGAGTAACTGTCCGCCGGCTCGTCCGCTTTTTGTCCCCTTGAGTCCTACCGAGTACGGCGCGCTCTCGCCACTACAATGTAACGTGCTCGTGTATTTCACAGAATCGGTGCGCTGGACATTGTACTGTCAATATGATTTCAAACCCTCCACTGGTTGCGCGCGGCCTTTGAGACCGCAAAGGCTAAAAAATCCACAGCATAAGTCCAGTAATACACAATAATTTCATTATACCACCCTACCGAAAAATAAGATGGTGTATTATGCCGCGTTTGCCGGTTGGTCCCGTTGACCTTGCGACCAAGCGAGAGAAATTCATATAGGTAATTATATTTTAGTGTCAAGTTAATTGATATGCAAGCGATAGCAAGATACGCCTGTTTAGATATGTACAGGTGAACTGTGGAAAGGATGACAAGTGGTGGAGTGCTTCACAGAAAAATAACATCGAATCACGGATCAAATTTTTCCTTAATAGTACCTTTGAGACCAAGTAGGTACTGAAAACATAACTTTATTTTGATAAACGCAGAAAATTATAATGTCGGCCTTAAAAATAGGATTTTACGTTTCAGTATTCAGGCGTTGTGTTCAGCGTGGTCTCGCAGACCGCGCGTGGGCCTGTGCCCGGCCGCGGGGAATTCGCTGGCGATCGGTTGAAATACTTTCAGAATCGTTAATTTTGTTTTATTCATCAGATCATTCTTTCCTTATGGGGACTTTCTTTCGAACTTTTTGGCCATGATGGCTAGCTGTTATGTTTCTTATGTAAGCTTCTACAGGTTCTGTCCTTCGCTTGGTACGACTTCAATAAACGCGCATCCATCCGTATCCCGACACCGGTGCCACCCGTGTGATGTAAGCCATATTCTACCTTCATACACTTTAATTATTTCATAAATTAAGTCAATTACCCAGGTAATCCAAGTCAGGTAATATCCCAGTCTTAGACATCGGAATTGTTTAAGTTCGATATCTCATCCCTCACAAAAAAACTGTCCCATCTTTTCCAAAATCCTCTTGCTAGTGACCAAATGAGCTCTTACACAGCATCAGAAGCCGATGTCTAAGTATGTATCAGTCATGCGATAAAAGAACTAATTCGAAGGAATTAACTCCCTTATATGAGCTCTATAAAATCAGTCTAGCGAATGTCCTGCCGGCCCCTTTGTCGGTGCCGCTGTAGTACTATAAACTGAAAAGGATTTATTACTGTTTCCTATAATCTTTACACATTCCGCAATAAACCTTAATAAAGATTAAAGCGTGCTCTAAAAGCCTTTCTGGTGATCCTATACGACCTGTAATTTTTTATTGGATCAAGCGCTAACTATTAATGGCAATACTTACAGGCATAAACAAGATGTTTATCTAGTCTAGATTAATGATTCAAGCAATTAATGAAGCTTTTTCAATCTGGAAAAAGCTTTAAAAGTTGCTTTAAAAGCGCGCTAGTCGTTGCCGCGCGTGCAGATTGAAGTGCTTTCTTCTGAACATTAATCTGAATCTTGAAACTGTGTAGACGAAAATGTAGACTGAATCCCAAAACAAAATACTAAGCATCCTACACACTAAAACTGACGATGGATTTGATGATCGATCTGTAATTTAATTTCATTGCGTAAAGTTTTTTACAACTGAAATACAATTGTTTTCTCATGGAATGCTAAGTCAATTAACTATCAATAGTCAATACAAACGCAATTCAATATCCAACAAACTTGAAATGAACAGCTTTGACGGGCGAAACCCACAAGATGATTATTTAGTACAACCGAACCCTAAGTACATGCATAAAAGACACGTACTTCATCTGTTTTTATTAGTTGTTCCAACCGCAGGAGCTCTGCGGTGAAAACATGGCGACAAAAAACAAAACATTCATCGATAGAAAAACGTTAATACACACACAGCCGTAGCAAGCGCGGGGCTGTCGCGAGTAAACCGGACAAATGCCTCCCAGATCACTCATACTCGCTTCAAATAGTTTCTATAAACGTATCTTGAGTATTTGAGCCTAGAGATTCTGATTATGGAGTGAATAATACACATCATTATGCACATACCAGTACCACAGTGTAGACTTCGACAAATTGCTGTCCAATGCAAACATGTAAAAACAATACAAACAGTCGAACATAAAATAATACAAATCCAATTTCCCCCTTTTTTTAAAAGCTTTTATTTAACTTCACTCGTATGTATTCATTCATTCATGTATGTATGTCCTGGAGTCTTGCAATCAATATTTCTCCCACTTCCACTGAAGCTATCGAGCTGAAATTTGGCACACATATTTGGTTCCGATGACAATGCATGAAAATAAAAAAAAAGTTTTAAAAAGCATTTTTAAAAACAAAATTTTTTAACGGTATAATTATTTCAAAGTCGGTTATAAATACAATTTTACGTAAAAAACTAGTCTTACAAACGTTGGTAAATACAATCAATTGACTATAGTAGTGTGGAAGCCAACGAAGCCATCGTTCGTAGGTACTGTTGAACTGACACAATGGTTTATGATGTCACGTAATAACTTGACTTGATAAGAAAACAATTGTAGAGTTCATTATGAGTGAGTGCAATATTGAATAGTAATATCGCGAAACATGTGCCATTATTTCCAGAAACCAACACAAGCAATACCAGTGTAGTCGCTGGCCCTGAAGGAGAGCTTTTTTGACGCCTTTCTGTACAACATCCATGTTTTAAATTAAATTATTAGTATTAATTCATAATATTAACAGCCAACGAACACTGAACAACGAACGATAGACGCCTATGAAGGAACACAGCGTGACGCTGACATTAAATGTTCTGACAAGGTGCCGTTTTGAACCCACAACTTTTTTTACTGTTTATACGTAAATATTATTTCCAAGTTGTATAAAAAAGATGAAATCAAGTTTACATGCTAGATAATTATAAATATCAAAATGGAATAATAGTTTTCATTGTCACGAGTGGCTTACAGAAATGAGCGGCGACCAATCTGAATGATCCGTCGCCGTATGACACGCGGCCGCGCGGCCGCCGCCGCCGTGTTCCCACACTCTGCATTCGATTTACGTTATTTCACGGTCCGTGGAAGGATCGGCTACTTTGGTGGAATAGATTTCAATGTCGATTTGTTTCTTGAGAAATTGAATTTCTAAATTTCTTATGAGAGTTAAAGAGTATATCGCTACGGTGAATGAGTATCTAGCTGTTCTATATTTATACATGGTAGTTATTGCTGTGGTACTGTAACTTCGTAGTACAGAGTAATAACTTAGTGTCAAGTGGCTATGTCTACACTGTACAAAAAGGTGAATTCTGAAACATAATATTGTATTAATATTTAGCATGCCTGAGAACTAGGTTAAGTGGTCAAACCAAATTTAACGTGTTTACAAAAATATGAATGTGAATGTAACCAAAAAGAAACCCCAGAAAGCCCTTTGAAATAGGCACGTTTTATCTTTTAACCTTCAAATACTATGTGTAGTGTATGTGATATATATATAATCTGTTAAACATGACGTTGTCTCGAGCACACGGGAGTGAGGTAAACAGTCACGTATTAGCCACGGGCGAGAACGGACGTTTACTGCGCACTGGTGTGGTAACGAGCCAATTAATGTACCCTTTATGACAAGGGTGACACGGAGCACTACATATGGCGACGAGAATAAAAGGTTAGTGGTAAATTAAAAATATTAAAAATATTTTTTCGAAATACGGAGAGAGGAAGGTTGAATAAGTATGTAGGTACATAAATAAAATTGGATGGTCTAAGAACTTTATGCATTGGATGTTTATTACTTTATGATTGATTGTTAAATTACTGATGGATCAACATAAAATAAATATGCATACCTCTGTCCATAAGGATCCCGATTACCTAATCATCGTGTCGCGGCATTGCTATGCGGTAGGCAGGTATCGCGGCAGATTATTGTAAACAAATTATTACAGTTTTTATTATTCATAAAATTGAGTTCGAATTCCTAGTTGTTCTAGTCAGTACTTCAAATGTATCGCGACGAACAATATACACTTCGCCTCATTTGAAGTGGGACATTGTGCGCGCTCATTACAAAAAAAATAGGCTACTCTTACAAACTCATGTATGATTCGCGTCCTACTCTTCACTATAACGCATCGCACTCAGTGAACACTTAGAATTATGTATCGTGTAGGTATGTAAGTTACATATCGGCGGCAGGGTGAAATTAGGTGGTCGAGACGTTAAGTTCTATAAACTATTTAATTTTCTTCAATAGAAAATTACATTTTAACTTATTACTAAACTAAATCTAGAGTGGTGAGAGACCCGTCCAATGTTAGGCACGGAATGTCTTGTTCGTGGGACCGCTACGCGACCAATCGAATTGTCCGTACGTAACATGTATGTAACCGCCATTGTTTTCCAATACATTACAACTACTTACCGTAAACTGTGTGGTGGTTTTATATTGTTTTGAGTAATATTATACCGGAACAACAGCGGCACACTAGTTATGCTATTATTTATTCGAGGCTATGACTTTAGTAATCAATAATTTTAATGAATTACAACTAAAGTTGGTAATTTAATAAGCCATAACGGTACTAAGTATTGACCTAGATAGGTTGATTTCTTGTATTTATTTATTTATTAGAGTTAAGGCATCCTAACAACATTTCACAGATTATTATACGAATTACATTAAATGGTGTTGTGTGCCAGAGTGAAAATGTCACTTACAAGGAAGCACAACTTACACAGAGAACATGCATATTATATTATAAAAATAAAAAAATAAAATAGCCCTTTATTTCCATGAAAAATAATACAAGCACAATAATTACAATTTTAGTTACACAAATTTCACAAATACTTTTAATTTCAAAAATAAAATTTTATTTATATTTACCTAGTTATAATAAAAATTTAAATTTCACAAATACCTATGAATTTCAAAAAGAGTAGGTAGGCTCTTTGTTGTATTACCTGTGTTGTATTTCATTCCAATACATAATAAAAAATACGCTTTATAAATAGATTGAATTTACAGCATTTTATATGTAAGTTACTACAAAAAACTCGTTGCCTTTGGCCAAGGCATATTATATTAAGTTATATTATTATTATATAAGTTTCAAGTAGACAAGATGATATAGGCTCTTATTTCAGTGATAACAAAATCATAAATAAATAAATTGTATCATAAACTCATAACCAGGTACTTACACCTACCTGAAGGATTGTTCTTAAAGGGATAAAACGTATAGATTTTAATCTGTACTGTGTGAAATGGATTGCCTACCTGAAGGATTGCTCATATGGGTGTAAAACGAAAAGATTTTAATCTGTATTGTGGACATGTGTGACATGTAACATGGATACAGATACTCTTCGGGGATCATCGAGATGAAGGGTACCTACATATCCTATGTTTCTATTAATTAATTCGACTGCAAACATTTGTTGCTAATATGAAGCAATTCATCAATTCTATTCATCCTTTAAGTAATATATCTGAGACTACGCTGCGCGGGGCCACCCACACCGCTTTATTTTATAAATGCATTATTTTCCTTAGACGGACATTTTAAATTCGTTATTGGTATGTTTTGAATGGAATTTCCGATTTTAACAATTTGTATTTTACAGGTATTGAAACGGTCTTTAATAAAATATCATTTAATGCGATAAGGACTGATACAGAGGTATGAATAATGTGGTTTGATTATATTGAGCAAATTATATCAACTTTTAAAATGTAAAAAAAGTTGTTATAGTGGCATAACTACAGTAGTTGGATATATGGTATCGCGACACTTTTGTAAATAATGAGGTGTCTGCAAAGTCGTAGTACACTATTTAATTTTTATTCTATCATCAATAGTTTTCGCAGATAGCAAGAATATATTAGGTAGTACGAACCTACATGAAATTGTAATTCGTGCGTGATCGTGTGTTAGGTAGTACGAACCTATAAATCGTGCGTGATCGTGTGTTAGGTAGTACGAACCTACATGAATTGTGAATCGTGCGTGATCGTGTGTAACTGGTAGTACGAACCTACATGAAATTGTAAATCGTGCGTGATCGTGTGTTAGGTAGTACGAACCTACATTAATTGTGAATCGTGCGTGATCGTGTGTAACTGGTAGTACGAACCTACATGAAATTGTAAATCGTGCGTGATCGTGTGTTAGGTAGTACGAACCTATAAATCGTGCGTGATCGTGTGTTAGGTAGTACGAACCTACATGAATTGTAAATCGTGCGTGATCGTGTGTTAGGTAGTACGAACCTATAAATCGTGCGTGATCGTGTGTTAGGTAGTACGAACCTACATTAATTGTGAATCGTGCGTGATCGTGTGTAACTGGTAGTACGAACCTACATGAAATTGTAAATCGTGCGTGATCGTGTGTTAGGTAGTACGAACCTATAAATCGTGCGTGATCGTGTGTTAGGTAGTACGAACCTACATGAATTGTGAATCGTGCGTGATCGTGTGTAACTGGTAGTACGAACCTACATGAAATTGTAAATCGTGCGTGATCGTGTGTTTAGGTAGTGCGAACCTACATGAAATTGGAAATCGTACGTGATCGTGTTTTAGGTAGTACGAACCTATAAATCGTGCGTGATCGTGTGTTAGGTAGTACGAACCTACATTAATTGTGAATCGTGCGTGATCGTGTGTAACTGGTAGTACGAACCTACAAGAAATTGTGAATCGTGCGTGATCGTGTGTAACTGGTAGTACGAACCTACATGAAATTGTAAATCGTGCGTGATCGTGTGTTTAGGTAGTGCGAACCTACATGAAATTGAAAATCGTACGTGATCGTGTGTTTAGGTAGTGCGAACCTACATGAAATTGAAAATCGTACGTGATCGTGTGTTTAGGTAGTGCGTACCTACATGAAATTGAAAATCGTACGTGATCGTGTGTTTAGGTAGTGCGAACCTACATGAAATTGTGAATCGTACGTGATCGTGTGTTTAGGTAGTGCGAACCTACATGAAATTGTGAATCGTACGTGATCGTGTGTTTAGGTAGTGCGAACCTACATGAAATTTAAAATCGTACGTGATCGTGTGTTTAGGTAGTGCGAACCTACATGAAATTGTGAATCGTACGTGATCGTGTGTTTAGGTAGTGCGAACCTACATGAAATTGTGAATCGTACGTGATCGTGTGTTTAGGTAGTGCGAACCTACATGAAATTGAAAATCGTACGTGATCGTGTGTTTAGGTAGTGCGAACCTACATGAAATTGAAAATCGTACGTGATCGTATGTTCAGGTAGTGCGAACCTACATGAAATTGTAAATCGTATGTGATCATGTGTTTAGGTAGTGCGAACCTACATGAAATTGTAAATCGTACGTGATTGCGTATTAGGCAGTAAATGCATTATGATACTAGTTGACTGTATGTAGATGTGGGGATGAATTAATAAAATACTGTAAACTTGTAGTTACCAAGATTTACTTCAGTTCTAGGTCGCCCCATATCTACCTACCACGAAAATTACAAACTTATTGCAAGCTCCGGAAAAGCTGGATTTCGAAGGAGACAACGCTACAGTTGCTTTAAGATTTAAGCAATGGAAAAGATGATGGTCACCAGGTTGTTTCCCTTTTGCACAGGATTCGTAGTGGGAATACCAGACAGGTCTGTCACCTTTCCTCCTCTTGCGCGGCGCTGTAGGCACTCCTGCGCTGAAGGAATTCGGAATAAGGGGAGATCCCCTCTATCCGGGAAATTGCTCCAGGGGTAAACCCCGTCGGTGACTTCCCCGCTGTTGAGCGTGAGAGCCAGTCGTACGTCGCGCACGCGACTAGCCGTATGTCGCGAATTCCCCCTAGATGGTCGGGGGGAAGAAGGTCCAACAGCTCTCTAGGTAGCGGTCGGCCTTCAGGGTTGCGCGCGTGCAGCGGCGCTGTCCCCCTTAGGTGAGGATGTGGCCCATTGTCGGCGCGGTTATACATAACACGTCCAGCCTGCTGTCGCGCGCTATCACCGCGTTCCGGACGTAGCGCCCCGCTCCTGTGATTTCTCGCAGGGCGAGGCTGGGCCTGGAGACGCTTGCGCTGCGTGGCGCCGCCAGAGCATACCATGCTGGCGCCGCGTACGTACTCTTAAGCCTAGATCGGATATAGCACTTGTAATGGGAATACCCGTGTCTGCACAAGATGCATCGTCGGACGGGCGCATTTGATTCGTCGTGTTACAGGTGCGCTAGGCGGTCGCGGTGCTACGGTGACAGCTGCAACAGCCAGTGGTTACAAATGATTGGATAATGCCTACCTACTAAAGAAAAGTGGTGTAACCAATGCTCCTGAAGAAGTCCAAGGTGCAGCCGAGGACGGTGCACGATCGACCCTCACTAAGCGGTCAACTACCCGACCGTGCCTATAAAAAGCCAAACGCGGCCAACGAAGGGTATGGTTGCTCAGCCGTCGAAGGGTAAGGTTGTCGGTACCTATGCTATGTGTCGGAAACTACGCTGCTTTGCTGTAAGTACGTTCCATATTTTAAGTAGCACAATTTGATGCTACAATTAAAGGTAGTCCCTCACTCTTACCACTTTGTGGTATGCAAATGTCATAGTAGGTAAATTAATGGGTCACTTCGATTATGCTGTCAAAAAAAAAAAAAAATCAACAAGTTTTGTATAGGTTCGGATATCTTATTATAAATTCTAATACACATTCCGTAGGCATTGCTTTGGAGGCCTGCATTTTGGGAAAGGCCTATGTCCGTATCAATTAATGTCTATTTTATACTGATATTTTTCTTTACTCAATACCTTTTTGTGACTTATGTATTGGGATAGGGCCATTGTAATGGTGATAGAAAACGGCACGCCGAGTATCCAACACTTTTTGAAGGATGGATGTAGTAGTAAGGAATGTACTTACTCATCGTGAGATAGGTACCTAGCTCATTTATTTCTAGTTGTTTCATAAATCTACGAGATCTACATATGGATTTTTAGAGCGATACTTTATTAAATAAAAAATAAATAAAAATCATGGACCCTAAACTGGGTACTGACCTGTGCTATGGGTGTCGGAGTCTCATATGCATGTATGGACATTTTAAAAACATGCTTGAATATATAGTATCGACATCCGGATGGTGTAACATGCCAGTTTATAAGATCGAATACAATCTTAGGCTTTGTGAAAACACAACTAGAAACCTAGTACTTCCTACTGACTGCAATTGCGACTATATAGTATATGATATCCGTTGATGACTAATCCAAAAAACAATACTCATTATATTACAAGAGGTAAATACGCCACCAACGCATCAAACGCGGCGCGTGTCGTGTTTATGTCTGACATGAAGCGACTTGCTGACGGTTGCTGGCTGGACTGTTACTAACGATCTGATCAACTGGTGTCCTTCATAGGTTTATAATACTTAATAGATTGGCAATGCGAAAGAAAAATAACATAGATACTCATATTATGTTAGAGCGAAAAAGATAAGCGAGACCATTGCGTACACGCTATCAGCCGGTATAAGCCCAACGTCAGTTGTAAACGAAACAAATTTTATTACTGAACGATTCGTGAGTGTCTATATTCATGGTTGAAGTTGCCGGCTTACTCACGTGTGGTTTGAGTCGAGAATGGTCCGACTGGTTTCGGTCTCTTGTGATGATCATCTTCAGGAGTGAACGTGCTCGCGGCGGGCACGGCGTTCACAAACAAATTTTGCTTATTTTTCTAAATCTTACGTTTGAAAGCGTACATTTGGTGTTAATTAGACAAATAATTATGGTTACGTATACAGTACCAGAAGGTAACTCATCTTAGAATGAAAATACATAGAAGTATGCATTTCATATGTAAGTAAGATTGAAATATTTAATTCTCCAATTGCAATGTTAGTGAACTTTGAAAAAAAATAAAATAAAAAAAAAAATTAATTTAATTAACAAATGGATGGGTGGTGCTGCGAGCTCGTTTGCTATCTTAATGTGGACTATGTTCTCGATTAATAAATTTATAATAAGGAAGGGATGTAGTGTATGTGATATATATATAATCTGTTAAACATGACGTTGTCTCGAGCACACGGGAGTGAGGTAAACAGTCACGTATTAGCCACGGGCGAGAACGGACGTTTACTGCGCACTGGTGTGGTAACGAGCCAATTAATGTACCCTTTATGACAAGGGTGACACGGAGCACTACACTATGAAACTTTATTATTTCCATATTTATTTAATGTGATTTTGATTTTCGTTTTAAAGTATGAAAAACTTTTCAATACAGATTATATGTGCGACAAATCTAGTTATAAAACCCCCATTTATTACTTCCGAGGCTATGTAGGGCAGAAGAGTGAACATCAGTAGGTAATCTTCCTTGATTGTCATTGCAGCCCTTACAAATGCTAAGAGATTAAAGCGAGGCACCATTTACCTGGATACCTACTGTTTAGCTCGAGTTCTAGATACTCAGGTACCTCTCAAGGTGATGCAGAACTAAGGACTAAGTATTTATCTTCACTTATGTTACTTAATCAGTTTCAGCATTGTTTGTTATGATAGATTGATCTTTTAACTATCGAATATTTATCCTGTAATCAATTGCAATAAAAAATAATCTGTATTTAAATATTTATTTATTTATTTATTTATTTATTTTACAATATCTTACATTTTTTTTTTTTTATGGATAAAAGATAGCAAACGAGCTTGCAGCACCACCCATCCGCTGCCGCCCATGACAACTGTGACTGACTTTGAACAAGACTCAATTTGGGACTGGGATGGTTAGTCCAATTAGTTGAGAGAGTTAATTTGAACATTAGTTGGTCAGTTCGTTAGTAGGTATAAGGACTGGGGACTGTTAGTAATAGTTAGTCCTGTTAGTTGGTGTTAGTAATAGTCCAGTTAGTACTTGTTAGTAGGAGTCTCGTTCTAAGTCAGTCACAGATGTGTTGCTACCCTTGAGGACTAAGATGGTCGCCTCTAAAGAAGTGTAACCGGAATCCACACCTTTCCAACCGGACCACAATTGCTTTAAAAACAATTATTACACGGCAGAAATGGTACTAGGTACCGTGGCGGGCGGTGGTACTGCCCCGGGCGAACTCTATATGGAACCAATTAGCTTTCATATAAAACCTATTTGGTTCCCTATAGGCTCTACCACCTACATCTAACATTACAGGCCTTGAGCCCAATGCGCTAGTGTAGTTAATAATTCAGTCAATAAATAATAATAATAATATATAATAACATGTCAAAATTAAATATGTAATTCATTATAACTTAAAATAACATTAAAACGTGGACAACATGGCTATGGTGAACTCGTTCATTGTGCAGCTAAAAAGGTCAATGTGTTGTGCTACCGTATTTAGTGATCGTAGCGCACGAGTGAGCGGGGCATCGCGCAAGAGGTTGGTGCGCGCGTGAGGAAGCGCTAACAGTGGTGGTAGGCGTCGTCGCTTTATACTATTTTCCGGTGCCCGTAGCATATAATAATATAATAATATGTATGAAAAGAACGTACAAAACAAAATAAGTATATTTGTTAGAGCCTGATAACTGCTGTAACTTGCAAAATGCCATTCTCATTTTTTGTAACCAAAAAAGTTCTACCACATTACACCTACCGATCATCTGCCTACAGATCATCCAGATTTCAAACCCTAAACAGACTAAAAGGCCAGACTAATTTTAGAGAGAGCAATATCGCCTTTGATGATAGTTAAGCCTATCAGCGAGATGTGTCTATTGGCTCAAAGGGTGATGAACAAATTGGCTCAGAACAAGCCCGCAGGCTCGTCAAGCTGCCGAGTGGCGCCGAGCCGTCCCTGCGGCGGCCATTAGCATATTGCACTCCGCGAGATGGCTCAGCTGGTAAAAGCTGTCTTTTGTCTACATTGTGCTGCGCCTGCCGTTCCAAGAAAGCATTTTAAAAGAAAACGGGAAAAAGATTTATAGTTACTTCAGCTACTATATATTTACGAATGCGATGAATATCTATAATTTTATTGACAGTAGAAATCATCATGAGAAAATGGAGTTTATCCTAATTCATCATATCTCTGCAAATTAGCACCCCACTGGACGAATGTCTTTTCTCAATTGGGAAAGCCTGGGGCATGCTGCTCCAGTGCGCACCGGATTTTCGAGTTATTAGGCCGCTCAAAAGCCTCCGACAGTATATTATAAGTACTAATTACCCATTCAACTGTTCTTACATATTGGTCCAAGAGCTGGCACCAATTTTTCGGTAGGTATTTGAGGCAAGCTGAAAAATGAAATAATTTTTTTTTATTTATTTTTATTTAGGGGTTGATTTAGCCCCGCTACTCACCAGCCAGGTCTGCAGTTTCGTGTTGGGGTATAATAGGAGAGGTAAAGGACAAGTTTTCAGCTTGCCTCAAATACCTACCGAAAAATTGGTGCCAGCTCTCCTACCATATACTTTATTAGCTGAATTACCTGAAATAAACATTTATTTATTTAACGACTGTTTTCTTACGAAAAAAAAACTAACCGGAATAAAACTATTGTAAAAAAATTAAAATGATGAATGCTTTCACTAATTCACGATTAGCCACTTGTCAAATAAGTTATCGTCATAGGTCGTCTCATTAAGGCTGGATATATTTTTTTATTTATTTTTATATATACCTTACAGCTAAAATAAAAATAAAATACATACAGTCGAACATAGAAACTCCTCTTTTGAAGTCGGTTAAAAATACAAATACTTTATAAAAATATGCCTCATGTCGCATACGTCTAATCTGATCAAGTTCCAATCCCAAAGGAATCTAATTCATTGAAATGATGTCCTCAAAAGTAAAAAATGACAATGAGAAAGGCATAAAAAAGTAACTCAGGTTCAGAATAGTGACCCCGACGTGATTTGAACACGCAACCTTCTGATCTGGAGTCAGACGCGCTACCGTTGCGCCACGGAGTCGGTACGTGCCGGGGCCAAATGGACGAACACTACGTAGACACGAACGATCGTAGTAACCGTAGGCAAGGATACACATTGAAATTTTAACTCTTATTAGTGGATGCCCGCAGGTTCGCTCGCGTTGAATTAGACATAACAATAGTTTCGTTTATACCTAGTAATATTGTATAGCCTATGTCACTCAGAGAAGATGCAGCTATCTAATGGTGAAATAATTTTTGAAATCGGACCAGTAGCTTTTGTGTGAAAAAATTTCAAACAAATGTTTTCTTTTTACTCTTTATAATATTGATATTAGTATAGATTGACATAGGTGGGAAATTGTTACATCTTGATGAAGTTGAGCCAACATAAAGGAAACGAAAACTGAATGACGAGTCCTCGACATCACGCCTATATTCCCTCAAAAGAGTAGACAAAGGTTTGGTGTGAGATATTTTCACCGTTTATGTCTAGGTAGCAGTCGAGATATTTTTGTAATATTGATTGGTGACCTATCCCAGCCCTCTTGAAACCCGAACGAAATTACTATTAACACCAAGGTTTACGAACAAAAATGAAGCGATATTAACTTAATACGAAGGGGATGAGCGTAAGTTATCCATTGTCAGGGTGCTCGAAGGCGGCGGTTGGCGCTAAGCCCTGTTCGAAAGAAAAGTCATTTATTTTGGGGAAGAAAATGTAAAGTGGCCGCTGAATGTGGAAGATTGACTGCCGGGTTCCGAATATGAAAGTAAGAGCGTCTTGAAGTTTTCTTTTGGATTCAGTCCAGCTTCTTAAGTTCATATCTAAGGACCTTACAACTAATAGTAGAGTAGACCAAATTTTAAATCTCGGAATAGTGCCCCGCTCTCAAAGTCTCTCAAAGTCGGTCTTTTCAGTAACAGATTAAAATGTGCGTGTATGAAGGCCACTTAGCGTAGCTGCAAACTAGTCGTGTTAAATCATCAGTTTTGATGCGACTGAGTCGCAAAAGCCAAATGAGACTAGGTAAATATTTTAATTTTGGAGGGTATTGTATGATCAAAAAATTACTTAAGGTATTAATTTTATTGAATACTGAGTTTGGTAAGTGCTTCCGACTGGCAATAATGTTACCTCCTTCAACTTAATAGCTACGTCGTGGCCTGACTTGAGATCGGTAGAGCGACCTTTTCCGACTTCATCATATTAATATTATAACTGCACTCTCAAAACGCTAATGCTCGTGTGCGTGCATACCCCGTCAGAAGATAAAGAGCCTACATACATTTTGTAGCTCCATAAATAATGACACTGAAAGAACTCACCCAGATTCGCTAATACGTATTATAGGTAGTTAGGATGCTTCAAATAATGTTCACATCCTGTAAAATTGGTGGTATTTTTCACACTGTCGACACAGAAATGTTTGTAAAAATCAATGCAGCAGAAGGTCAATGATTGTCTTGAAGAATGATTTGATAATCATTAATCTTGTTAACATAATACCCCACTTGATTTGAACCAGTGACACAGACCAGTGATGCAAATCACTAAGTACAGTGGTTTCGGTTTTGTCAGAAGCGATTAGACTGGATGCTTCGATCTTGGATCGGTTCCCTAAATTAGTCTCTCATGATATTGTAATCCCGCTTACCCGTTGCAGATCTCGGCCAGTTGTCGAACGCTTATCGCCAACCGGTCGGCGACTTAATTGCGTCGGCTTCGGGAGGCGTACGTTGGTTATTCGTTTTGTAATCAATTAGGCGTTCCTAAGATTTATTTCAGCGGCCGTATCGCTGTTATGTTAATTAAGATACTTCATGGATATTCATTCGTTTCGTATATTGTATAGCAACTTACTCGCGATGATTGTTCTGACCAGTGTTCACGAGTTTGTGATCTGAAAAGTCTACTACTGCCAAATACACTCCAAGAAGTCATCAGGGATTAAGGGGGTAAAGAACATAATTAAATATTAATAACACAACATTACATTAAAGATTATTGATTTTCCCAAGAGACGATGTGTATTAAAAACAAGAAGCCAATTATGCCTGTGAGTGTAGTTTGATTAATTGAACTGTATTTGATCGGTTTCTGTGATTATTAAAATTATTTAATAAGCAGAAGAGCGCAATCCAAATTAATTCTATAGTTTTTTTTTTTATTTATCCCGTCCTCTAAAACCGGAACCGAAAAGAACCAGTAACCCGGTTCTGCCCATATCTGGAACCGAAATACTGAATAAGGGACGGTTCTGCAACCTCTAAAGTCCACGTGTTAATAAAGAGTGCACAGAAACTTCCAATCGAGAGCGATATCAGGACCGTGACTATGGGTTCGGTTTCGGTTCAATAAAGACGACATCAGCGTGCACCCATTAGGAAAACGACAGCGCTATCTCGAACACATTGATGGCTACAAGCACGGCAATCTGCGCCATAAACCTTGTCCGCGGGTTTACTTACACGTCTTACGCGTCTATCGGTCGGTGAAAGCTTCTATCTACTTAGCCGGAGTACACTTCGCTCTTCAGTAGATGATTTCCGTGTTACAGTAGTGATACATATTCAAGTTAAAACTTCTAAATAAAATGTAAAAAGAAGAGAAAATTTATTTGCTCTTAATATAACAACAACACAATATTCGTACCACTTAGAGTATCTAAAAACATCTATTTGATAATGTTGTAGTACATGAACAAAATGGGTCCGCACTTAGCATAATTGTCATGGAACAAAAATGAACCACGACGAAATGAAATGAAATCATTGGTGCAAAATAACGAAGAAGTGGTTAGTGACCGCTTCCTATTTAATAATTTCTACGTGCGTAGTGGTATGGAATCTGCGGCGACAGCCCGGCGGCTATCGAACTCGCCTCGCCGAGGGGACCCGGGTTCGAAATACAAGCGGCATGCATCAATGACTCTTCTAAATTTTATGCGTTTTAAAAAATTTTAAGACACGTTTTGTAACGGTGAACGAAAACATCGTAAGGAAACCTTTATACCTGAGATCTCTTCATGATGTTGTCGAAGGCATATGAAGTATGCCAATACACCAGCGTCGTGGACTATAGCAACCCCGCCCATTCCAAGAGGAGTTTCACCCAGCATTGGTTGAAAGGGTTGTGGTGGTGGTGGTATTGTACCCTACTGTCACATACCTACCAGACCAGGTCAATGGTGCCTGAAGTGCACATAAGGCAAGTAAGACTTCTGCTCGCAACCATAAATCATTCTTTCCCCCAAAATATAGTAACAGTGGCGTCACGTACGTGACGTGCGAGAATAATAACGATGTAGGAATAAAAGAGTCGCCTCCGGAATAAATCCCATAAAGTTAGGACCGCTAAGGAGTCCTCGAGGCGTGGGGGCGAATAACCAACTAGCTTCCCCCGCGGATCCGCTCGCGTAAAATCGTTTTCCGTGCAGAATTGTCACAATCATCAAGGGATGGTTTGAAATATAATAAGTATTTTTTATCAACGGCAAGCTTAACCACAGAGTACCCGCAGTTCGGCCGCTCATGCTCCGAGAGAGCCATCAATCGTTTAAAAATTGATCGTTAGTTAATCCAGTTAGTCTAACGATTATAATAGTGTTTTGTCGTAAATCGTACAATTTTCCGGGATAGATATAGTAGACGGCCTGGTGACATAGGTTACGTTTCACCTATGTCACCAGGCCGTCTACTATATTTAGGCAAAAAATCACATTGATCCTACATTCTCTTGAGGAAGAAAATAGTGGCAAACTAAGTAACAAACCTCTCCCATGTTAGTGACAACATTACTTAGTAAGGATTCGTTTAATTAACATTGGCTTTTAAAGAGTTTCAGACATAGAACAATAATATTAAATGTTTGGATCGGGTATCACGGATGGGTTTTACGATAAAGTAATAGGTAATTCGCAAAAAAATAGGAGCACTTTCTTGCCGTGTTTGCGCCCGTGTGCAAGAAATACCAGTTTATTGACAGTATATGCATCTCTACCTGCATGCCTGAGAGTTCATCATAATGTTCTCGAAGGCATGTGAAGTCCGCCAATCCGCACTTGGCCAGCGTGGTGGACTAAGGCCTAACCCCTCCCATTCTGAGGAGACCTGTGCCCAACAGTCGGACAAAGAAAGGGTTGTGATGATGATATGAATCTTCGAACTGCGAATGACGAATCCTCATTAACATCAAAAACCGATTCCGTTTAACCTAAAACGCTAGAGTGCAGGAAAATTGCACGTCTCCCTGAAAAACATAAGCTTCTTTGAATTCTCAAAAATATGAGAAAAAATACGAGCACGCGACTCGAGTCTCCGTATCAAATAATATGAAAGAATAAAACTGTCAAAATAAATTCAGTTTGAATAATGCCGCCTTAAACTACTGCCCGCTGAGGGGCAGCGAATTCGACCATATTCCTCGCTAATAAGGCTGTTTTTTATCTGCGTTTATTGAAGAATAAAATGCAGTTTTTATGATTGTGAGCTTAGCGCCTCCATCGCAGTGACAATGCAGTGTGAACCTTATTGTGAGTGGCGGTAAGTTCGTTATGTGTTGTTAGATTTTAAGCTACTGTTTATCAACGTATGGCTGGTGTCGGAGGGTCTTTATTACTCGCTGGTCGGGAGTGGGGCACAGATTTGACGGTTTTCAGTGATTTTACGACGTCATGCGACGGAACCTTTCGTTTATCGGATTCATGCTTACAGTTGCAGGAGGGAAGTGGACCGTTTTACTGAATAGATTTTTATGAAATTCCAAGATAAGTATTCTTGCTTGCAAATCTTTTTATGACTGACAAGTTCTTAAGTCGATATAAGGTGTTCTCAGCGAAGTAAAAAAGCTTATAATAATAAAAAGATTTAATTAAATACATGTACATAGGTAGGAGACTGTGATTCGGAAAAGAGTGTTGCCCGTATTTCGTTCCCGAGTTCCGTTCCGGACCAATGACCTGAAGAAGACGGATCAACAGGAGTGGCGTCCGTCGAGGGAGGCCTGTGCCAGCAGACATGGACGAATAGCCAGTGCTTTTTACACAATGTAATATATTAACTAATGGAAGTCTAATTAATGGGATTTTAATTATTTCACGTTCCAAACTTAGGAAGTGCATGACATTAATAGTTCCAACTAGAATGAACACTTGCGTTGTGATAAAGTAAACGTTACATAGGTACACTTACTAAAGTTTCCTGTCGCGGAGAGTAGCCACTAGCCACGCTTGTGTGTGGTTAGAACTGATATCAAATCACGCTCTCGCCTAAAGCTTATAAGCAGTAAATCATTACCCCAGCTACAGAACAAAGTGGTTTTAAACTCAAATTACTAGCTCCCATAATTTGCGGTCGGATCCGAATAAATTCATTCAAAATGCAATAACATCGATAGCCCGTTTCTGGATATGAGTCGAGCCATTCACATTGATCAATGCCAAGATGAATTGAACTTTAACGCAAAACGGGTAAGAACTAATTCCGCGTGCAGAGGTTAACAGGTGGTCTCGTGTGTCTGCGGTTACTGAATTCGATTCAATGTTTGTGGTCGGTTTGACGTGAGATGATAGGCCTGGAGAGAAGTGATTCGTGTCTGCGGAGTAGGGGTAACTACTGACACGAACAGGTGCTAAGCGGATAGCCTGTGGTTGGATAATCTGGACTTATGCCATCTTTATGCTAATGCCATCTGGACTTACGCCATCTTTATGCTAACACAATTGAATGGTCAGTCCAGTTAGCACAGAGTTAGTGAGAACATTAGTTAGTGGACTGTGGCAGGGTCTTTTATTGATAGTTAGTCCTGTTTGTTGGGATTAGTAAAAGTACAACTCGAATGCTATTGGAACAGCGTACCTACAGTGCAGTACAGTTGAAGCTATGCACCGATATGACTTTAGATAAGTTTTTGAATGAGCTCGTCTTGTGTTCAACCTACAACTTTTTGTTTGAAACAACGTTGAAGCCCCAAATTGTCGGTATTGTGTTAAGCTCGCCTCCGGCTGCGGCCAGAGGTCGCGGCACCAACTGAAGCTCGCAAAACCGGTCCAAATTATTGGAAACCAGTGCTTATTCGATATCGGTATTCCCGGTAATTCTGTTTATCTTCAATAAATATTATAAATCGCCGTGTTTGTCTGCCCGTCTGTAGGCGATAACTCAATAAATACTGAACCAATTTTCATGCGGTTTTAACCAATAGATAGAGTGATTCATGAGTTTTGGGTTGTTGTTAAGGTTTTGTATTAAATGATTACGGTGCAAGCGCACGTAACCGCGACCAAAACACCGGCGACCGTGGCGAGTACAGTTCATGTGTACCATAAGTTATATAATGATAGCTTTTGATAGCTTTCATACTGTACATCTGTTTATACAGGCTGCTCTTATTACTACGGCGACGGACGGACTGCGACTTCGTATCAGCTTCGTATGCTATGGACAAAAGATAGCTAACGAACTTGCAGCATCATCTGCTGCCGCCTGCGACAACTGTGACTGACTTTGAACAAAACTGTAACAAGGATTAGGACACTGGTTAGTCTATTCAGCAGAGATATTTATACTAATATTATAAAGAGGAAAGATGTGTTTGTAATGTTTTCACACAAAAACTACTGGACCGATTTGCTGCGGGCGTCCACGAGTAGTTAATAAGACAGATAGTTGGTCTGTCCGTTAGTGGATATGAGGACTGGCGTAGGGACTGTTAGTGAGTGTTAATCCTGTTAGTTGGTGTAAGTAATTGTTAGCTGTCTCGTTCCAAGTCAGCCACGGCTGCGTTGCTACCCTCCAGGGCTAAGATGGCTAAGATGTCGCTTCTAAAGAATTGTAGTGTAAAAGTGCACCTACCTGTCCCGAAGCACCTCCGCGCGCACCCAGGGCCCCGCACCCCACTCCTCCTCGGCCCGCATGCCCAGCAGCCCCGACAGCCACGTGTACGACTTGCTGCGCTTCATGGCGGCCCCATCGCCAGGGACGGCGCCGCACTGCGCATTCCACAATGCACCGTGCACTGAGCGCGGAAGCGAGCGTAAGAATCACGCACTTGGCACGGGAGGCCGCGGTAAATCGCGCACTGAGCGGCGCTGCGTCACTATCGCGCACTGAGTGTGGGAATTACAGCACTATCGCGCACTGATTGTGGGATCACAGCACTAACGCGCACTGAGCGCGGTGTCTCAGCTGAGTGAACTTTCACTTTTGCACGTATACTCAATGTACTTCAGGATTTGAGTAACTTTTTTACACTTTAGCACTTTATGAAATTTTAGTTTTTACACTATACTATAAACTAAATACTAAATGTTTGCTTTGAACCCTGTTTTTATTAATCCATCCAACACTTCTCCATTTTATCGATCAAATTCAACTATAATTCGACTGTATCACTTTAATAGCTGTAAGTACGACTTTGTTAGATTCTGAGATATATTTGATAAGTTTTCAAGAGGCACAATTCAAAACGTGACAGATCTATTAATTACGTACGCAAGTACTCCTGATTTAATCAGTAAGTAGGCTAAAACTAAATAAGCTAACAAGATCTTCCTTCTATCAGGCACGACAATACAATTTGCTTTAACTTGAACAGTAAACTTTAGTTTGGACTTGCGCTTGTCTATGATATTAATGACTGCTTCGAACAGAACCATTATCTCACCAACTAGAAAAGGTCTCCGAAAGCTATTCAATACATAACGTACCTCTACCGTCGCAGCTTCCGCCACGTAACAATTAATTAGTGATCTAGCACTACTCGTGGAGTGATAACCAGATTATTGCGTAAGCTCAGTAAATTATGGCTTGCCATTGTACTTCCTGAGCCTTCCCGGAGCAAAGTGTGGTCTCATCGAAGATAATTGACGGCTTGAACAGATTAGGCAAGCTCGCCTCACGCTCATGACACGACTGAGGCTTTTAACGTAACATTGGAATGAACTAGGCGTACATGGTTCCTTTCGAAGAAATTTAACATTTTCATAGCGAATTTTAACAAAAATGTTTAAATAACAAATTTAACTAAATTATAAGTAAGTATCTCTCTTTTAAGTCATAGAATAGGTGCAGTTTCTATACCTAAGAGCTAACTCCGACAAAGCTGTGGTTGAAGCGCATGATGTGGCTTAATATTTTAAAAAGTCAGCCAATCCGCACTGGAGCGTCGTGGTCGCACTCTCCAGGCTTTAGAAATAAAAGACCCGTGCCCTACAGTGCACCGCCAACTTGTAGCACTGGTCGTAGCCAATTACAAAAAATTTGGACCTTAATGTTAGAAAAGGTCCAATGATTTTGTGCAACGTTGTACCTATCTCTAATGATCTCCCGACCTCTCCCGACCTCCCCCGACCTCCCCCGACCTCTCCCGACCTCCCCCGACCTCTCCCGACCACAATGAGGTGTTGATCACGCGGACTGCCGAGTCATGCCGTCGCGTCACTCCTACAATGAGCTGAAGACGTACACTACTACGGCAGACTATAGAGTACCTGTCCCAATCCTCATTGTTTTAGTCAAATACTTTTTGCTTTGGGTGAAGTCAATATGTATCGATAATAGAGTTTAAGTTACTTAAAGTTTTTATTTTGTGCCGATTTAATGGGTTTATTGTATACGTTTACACGAAATAGAAATGAACAAAACAAAAGATAGAAACAGGTGGACATAGGGACTGCTTATTTCTCACGGAAATATCTTCCAGTCCAGCGGTTACAGAGTTGTTACTGGATGGTAAAGTAACATTCTATACTGAGCGCATTATTAGTTAGATAACTTTTGGTTTTACAAAACAGAGCAGCCTTTTAGTTAGCTGTCAAAACTGCCTCCTATTTTCTTTTCAATAAAAAGATTCGTCGTCGCTTCCCTCGTCTATAACAACACGCGTTTAATTCATCAGCGTTTTGAAGAGTGCCTCGCTGTTAAAGGAACTATCAATAGGTTTTAATATCATACTTTCACGCTATTATAAACCGGATGCACTTGTGATTTAGGGTCGTTTTCACTTGCACACCGCGAGCACTTACTCCGTCTTTACCTGCAACAGAAATCGTTTTTTTATTAACATCCAACGGAATTCTCGAGTACCTTGACGATGTATCAAAATACGTGCGGACGGACCATGAAATGGATGAATAATAGCGAGGCGCGTACCTACTCGAGATGTAGGTACCAAGTTTTAGAAGTAAACTGCGAGTAAAGAAATTAATACAGTTCCTTATAGCACAGCGTAGAAACGATGGCATCGTATAGGGCTGGGTGGGTGGTAGCACTGACGTCACACTGGGTACCACCACCGGGATCACCAGTGAAGTAGAATCCCAGGTCCCATTGTAACACAATACTCTTGGAGACCCGCGCTTAGCCAGCGTGGCGAGCTGTCTGTACCGTGGCTAGTCTCCTGAACAGAGCCCAGCTGTGCTGTACAGTGTCATCATGCTTCACCAGTGAAGCCAGCCAGCAGTGGCCAGCCAGCAGTGGCCAGCCAGCAGTGGCCAGCCAGCAGTGGCCAGCCAGCAGTGGCCAGCCAGCAGTGGGCAGCCAGCGTGCGTGCGGCCGCGAAAGTGCAAGTCACGGTCACGGCGCCGACGCCGCGGTTACCAAAATACAGATCTATCAAATTCAAAGTTGGGATCTGTTCGCTTCTCAAAGTTTTTGAATTGCTACTTAAGCACTTTACCACACGGCGTGTGGAGACTGGGCACATTACCAAACTCATATATCTATCACATCTGTCTATTACAGCTGTAACTACTGCCTTCTAGCGCCAGAAGGTTTGCCATGTTCGTTTCCTACCTTATAAAAAGTATCCATTTGAAAGTCTTGTTGTTTTATTACAAAACTAAAAGAAGTTTCACTTCAAAAAATATTCTAAAACATTCCCCACTCGTTCAATTAGGCAAATCACGTAATAAATAAATGAAAATAGACTAGCACTCCAGTGCAAGGTCTGCGTGAGGCGTCAAGCGAGCCGGACTGCAGCGGAGACCCCGGCAAAGCAAACATAGCTGTTGACACAGCCGCCACTCCACAGCGGCTCGCCAACTGGCCACTAGACTGGCCCATGCCCCATCACACCATAATAACCCCTGATAATTGTCACGCTATCCCACTGACTCCGCGGAGAGGCCCGCGGAATAAATAAATAATGTGCCCAGTCCAGTGGCTATCGAACTCTCCTCTCACTCGAGAGTTCAGGCATTGTATAAAGAGTCGCTCCTCTACCGTTCAGGGTTCAAATCCTAGCGCACTAATGACTTTTTGTTTCCTTAGTTACCTACGAGTATGTCCGATTTAAGAAATGAAATTATTCCTGCTGCAAAAGGGATTGAATAACATGGTGAGGAAACAAGGACTGAATCTAATTAAATTAGTACATTTTTTTCAATTTCGCGTGGATAGGTGTGTCTGGGTGCGTACGTAACAGACTTCACTAATGTGAATTCGTGAAAAAAATATTTTAACTTCACTTTGTGAATACCTTGTGCCTTTTTTTTTGTAATTTGTTTTCCTACTTTATTACATCGCGAAACCTGTAAATATTATTATAATTTTGTTCTTGATTGTTATAACTGATTCGCACGAATACTTAATTCTGTTTTATCCGCAATGCCGTGTCAAAACGAATGCCAATACAATTTGTTATTCATATACAAGGACGTTGAAATAGTAGCCGGACAGATCGCCATTGACTGACATTTGAAGCCTAACAATGGCGGCGGCGACATAAGTGTGAGTGAATGTAGTGTTGCCATGTTACCAAATTTTCCCAACTGAGTGTGTATTTATTAGGTTAAGGGAAATGAAAGTATTTAGAAAAAAAAAATGTAATCCATACTTCCATACTAATATTATAAATGTGAAAGTGTGTTTGTTTATTTATTTGTTTGTTTGTCCGGCTTTCACGTCGCAACGAAGCTATTATATGGTATGGTTTTGTGTGTGGAGATAGTGAGGAGGGTGGAGAGTGACGTAGGCTACTTTTTACCGCGGTAAAACATCCCCATGGGAAGATATCGATGTTTTGTTATTTGCTAGATATTTAGTTCCGGATATTGTTAATAGATGGCGTTAGAACAATATAGAAGTAGTTAGTATAGTGGTTAAGTAGTTAGTATCTTTTAATCGTGGAACTGTCACTATTCATCCACCATAAATATGTCATGTATGATAAACAACTCATTGTTAATTCCCTTTGACTGCGCGGGCGGAGCCGCGGGCAAAAGCTAGTACGAAATAAATTTATCAAAATCCTTTTCTTGCGAGTTCGGTTTAATTTCAATCAACTGTATTAAAGCATTATGTTAGCGTGGGTGGAACATGTATTACGCGGAGACGCGCCGCTTAGGAGAAAAAAAATATCAAAGTTTCCATACCAATTTGTAAACAAACACGATTAATTAATGCCATGACACTAATTCACAGAACAGATATACACCAAGGAGCACTAACAAACATCCACAGTTGTTGATTTCTTTTTTCGAGTGGCCTTTTACTGTGTGGTCACGCCGACCTTTACAGCGTCACTGAACACTCCGAACAGAAAAAGCTCAAGCAGACTAGGTAGGCATACTATGAACTTATGATAAAAAATTTAGTTTTAGTTCTAAATTTAGTTAAAAAATGTCGGGTTTAATTATGCTACTTAAATTTTTTGTATAACTAAATTTTTATCTTGTTTGAAAAATTACGATATGAAGTTCTGTGTACATACATCCATTTATCCTCAATTTAATCTTAATAAATAATGTTTAATCTTGTTAGCTAGTAAGGGGGCAGGGGGCCCGTAGGCCCCCGAGTAAAAAAGGGGGGCAAATTTTTTTTTTTTTTTCACACACGGCCATCTGACCCCAAAGTAGGCGCAAGCCTGTGTTATGGGTGTCAGAGACTGATATACATACATAGATATTTTTAAATACATACTTAAATAGATAATATTGACATCCAGACACAGAACAAATACAAGTGTTCGTCACACGAATATTTGTCCTGAGTGGGATTCGAACCCACGACCTTTGGCGCAACAGACAGGGTCACTACCGATTGCGCCAACGGGCCTGTCACATTTTGTTAGCTGAGGTTCAGGTTTCTATGTTTATTTACGCAAAAAAGGAACCCCGCTTGCGGGGTTCCGTCAACATTTGTGACAGAGTCCGACTTGTCCGACGAATTACGTTAGATTAGGTTAGGTTCAGGTTGAGCTTTTTATAATTTTTACAAAAACAGGAACCCTTCCCAGTGGGGTTCTGTCGACATCTGTGACAGGCTTCTGATAATAATGTTTATATGAATTGTTATCCACTATCGAGTAAAAACTACAGAGTAACGACTATCGAAGTAATTTCCGATCAAAACGAAAAAAAATATGGAAATACTATAATTTAGTTACTCGAAATTAAAATATGAAATCTGAAGTTATTCGTAGTATCCCTACAGACTAGCTGCTTGAGCTTTTTCTGTTCGGAGTGTTCAGTGACGCTGTAAAGGCCGGCGTGACCACACGGTAAAAGATCACTCGAAAAAAGAAATCAACTACTTTGGATGTTTGTTAGTGCTCCTTGGTGTATATCTATTCTGTGAATTAGTGTCATGGCATTTATTAATCGTGTTTGTTTACGAATTTGTATGGAAACTTTGATAGTTTTTTTCTCATGATCCGCGCGTCTCCGCGCTGCGAAATTTTGTGAGTGGACCTCTATTAACGAGTTCTAGCTGTGAAAGAAGTACATAGCCGATCTGTGGTGTTGCATATTCTAAAGTTCTTCCTTAACGACTCTAAGGCGACCAGTCTTAGTGAAATATAAATCATTGGCATCAAAATGAATGCTGCATACGACACTAGATTTAGTTGGTGTCCAATTAGTTTCATCTCTACACTCTCTTATAACATCTATCCAACCTTTTTCCATGGTTTATTAGCAGAAGGAAATCTATGAAAACAGTACCTACTTTTATATACAACACTTTATTATACAATTTAAACATAAAACCCAACACCATCCATATCCATACTAATATTATAAATGGGAAAGTGTGTTTGTTTGTTTGTCCGGCTTTCACGTCGCAACGAAGCTATTATATGGTATGGTTTTTGTGTGTGGAGATAGTGAGGAGGGTGGAGAGTGACGTAGGATACTTTTTACCGCGGTAAAACATCCCCATGGGAAGATATCGATGTTTTGTTATTTGCTAGATATTTAGTTCCGGACGTTGTTAATAGATGGCATTGTTAATTCCCTTTTCCCACGCGGGCGGAGCCGCGGGTAAAAGCTAGTAGGTAATATAATAAGTAACACCATAGACTTGTACTCGTTATGAGTAGATCAAATAAACAAAATTTTACTTTTAATAAAAGACTGTAAAATCAAATCAAATCAATTTTGGGTAAATTTCCCTACAATTTTATGACAACACCAACTATTCTCTAGAGTCTAGCCTGTTGAAGCTGAGGTTTTGAGTTCCAAGCGATAAATTTATTTTATTTCAAAATGACATTTGTATTTCAAAATACTCGAAAAATTGTTGATTTTACCTGTGAAAGGTTATTCCTTGATTTTTTTTATGTATGGTTGTATTATTCTTAAACCATTTTACAACACAAGAAGGCATATTTTACTTAATTCTGTAATTACAAAACACGTAACGTCACTTTGGCGGCAAATAGCGTAATGGCGGAGCGATCGGCTTATTAAATTGCGAGTGTGTGTGTGACATGTGTATCTATGATTGGACTGGCTTATCATGGTGGCTTCATTTGTTTATTAATGACGATCTGTCCGGCTACTATTTCAACGTCCTTGTTCATATATTTATTTATTTCTTACTAGATAGATAAGTGAAGTCAAATTCGTCCACGTGTTCTTGTTTCTAGTCCAAGCTCCGTCCTTGTACTACGCTATGAACTACTATACGTTAGTTAGACCATTGAAGTGAAATATTTCAATGGTTTTAGGTATCCAGACGACATCCACGTGGACATACGTGGAAATATTATTTACCAATAAACAACAACACTATGATTACTCATTAATGTGAAGAGAAGTGTCTCCGTTCTTGGTTATTTTCAAAAAACTATATTAAATATTATGTGTTTAAAATAGCATTATATTATGTGTTTAAAATAGCATTATATTATGTATTCGGATAGGGAAATTCAATAGCGAAATGATAGCGTGATCGATGACGGCCATTGTTTAGAGTAGGAGCGCTCGAGCGGTGCCGGCGGGTGCGCGCGCGCAGGCTCGCGGCCGCGCAAGGCCGCGGGCGCGGGGTCGTAGACACCACTTGCCTGCATACGCTACGGAACCACTCCTTGGCATGTCCGTACTCTTTGGAGATAACATAGCAAATTAACCTCCATTGATTTATTCAAAAAGAGGTACTAGACTATGTTACCTTATCCCTGTAGCTCGGGACCAGAATAGTGCTACGGTAGCCCCTGCCTGTCGTAAAAGGCGACTAAAAGGGGACTTCTGGGGTTGCGGGCGGTGAGAGGGGGAGCTCGAACCGTCCATCGATGTGACCCCGGGAAAGACGACGCTGTTTGTGGCTGCACAGCGTTGTGAAACCGGGAAGAGCCCGTCTTGGGCGCAGCGCTGGAGGGCACCGGCGCGTTCTACAAGAGATCCCGGAGCCCTCCTGTAGCGCCGGAGTAGGCCACCGAGTGGGTTTTAGTGGGTGAAAGTCCCACATAACCCGGCGTCGCTCCCACGACGTCCGGGTACCTTTTCAAGGTTTCCCACTCGTTAAACAAAAAAAAAAAAAAAAGACTATGTTACCTCTGTATTCAGTGATCGCAAATGGCTCTTTCGCTGACTATAGCATATATTACAATACGTCACGTACTGACACGAAAATAAGCAAAACGTGCATTGACACATATTTGCGCCCATAACCTGTATGATTATAATAACTTTTTTAACATTTCATTCATATGTAAAAGAGCTCCATTCATCAGATCCAAGTACTTTTAAGACAAGCGACGGAACTAGATATTCACTGGAAGATGTTGAAGAAAGTCGCGCACGCATTTGTTCAGTATTGGACAGTACTTGCAGAGGCTGCGTCACGCGGCCCTCTTTTTTTTATGGATACAAGATAGCAAATGAGCTTGCAGCACCACCCATTCGCTGCCGCCCATGACAACTGTAACTGACTTTGAACAAGATTCAATTAGGGACTGGGATGGTTAGTCCAATTAGTTGAGACAGTTAATTAGAACATTAGTTGGAACTCATGCCAGTGGCTACTTTCTTCTAAGGCGATATAAATTCAGCTCATGCTTATGCCCTTTTCAATGTTACAATAATATCTTGCGTTACATAATAATATTACATATGTAAAGAAAGTAATGCATACTTCTTTAATTTAAATTATTCTTTTGGGTTTTCAAGTTGTCACTAAAGACAGATGGCTTGAAAGCAAATATGATATTAAAATAAGTACCTATCGAATTATAATAAATAAGGAAGGAAATGGTTTATATATTATATTATAAACTTTAAATTACGTTTCTATTGTTTACAGGTATGTTTTTTTAATATAGCTGTAATGAATTGTAATATAGTATTATTGTTAGTTACTCATTAAAAAATCTATTGTTTACAGACAAAGAAACATTTTAAGTTTGTTTTATTAACGAATCATTTCCAAATAAAACTTATACCATTATAAAACGTAATTTTTGTTTATTCAAAAATGGAGAAACTCAAATTTGAATTTACTTTGTTACCTGGAAATGATGGTAAATCAAATACTATTAATATTACAAGAATAACAACAAGTGATAATAAAAATTATATGATACCACTTGAGCTACAACAAGCAAGCCACCACAAAGATATAATAAAAACAAGTACTTTTACGAAAATAAAAAATAGTTTGGAAAAAAGATATCAAAAAAGAAGGCTTTGGATTACACTAACAAATGAAATGAAAAAAACTTACATAGATGAAGACGGTAATTTACAATTTGAAAATAAATTTCTAGAAGAATTGAGTGAAGAACAATTAGCTAAAGAAGATAAAGCTACATTCGAAAAATTGTATGAGAAATTTGTCGAGAATACACAGGAAAATAGCCAGCAGAACTTAACTAACATCGCAGAGAGATTTATAATTGAAAAATTTACAAGCGAAAATACAAATGCAAGCTATTGGATAGATATTTTTGAAAATGAATGCGTACGATTTAACGTGGATACGGATGAAAAAAAAATTGAAGTGCTAAGGTTGTTCATGGATAAAAGTGCTGCAAATTGGTATAATTCCATGATTTTAAAATTTACAATAAATTCGGAATGGATAACATGGAGAAATAAGTTTTGTGAAACATTTATGAACAAAGGTTGGAATGGAGTTAAATATGCACTATCATTTAGATACTACGAAGGATCTTTATTAGATTATGCAATAAAGAAAGAAAAACTAATTCTTGAAATGAGAAAATCAATTGACACAGGTACCATGATTGATCTGATTGCAGCTGGTTTACCACCAGTTGTAATGAATCAGATTGATAGAGGACTAATAAAAGATACCATAGATTTATTCAATGAAGTGGGAAAATATGAATATATGGTAAATTACAATAAAAAAATGATTAAAACGAAGTGTCGATTTTGGAAAAATCAAGGTAAAGAAAATGAAAAGGAAAAATGCAAAATATGTGAAAGATTTAATAAGGGTACTCGTTATCACCCCGAAGATATATGCTGGTATAGAGAGAAAGTAGTGGATAAAATAAAGGAAAATGTATACAAACATGTCAACAATACTGTGATTGAGGCTGAGTTAAATAAAAATAACCAAAAAAACTAATAGTTACACCATTAATATATGTCAAACTAAAGATTAATGACTTACTAGAATTAGATGGAATTTATGATTCAGGTTCAAACGTTTCTTTGATTAATTCAAAGTTATTAAAAATCAAAGAGAATGGAGAATGTTTGAATATAGCAGATTTAGTAACTATTAATGGTGTAAAAAAGACTAGAGGTTTGACAACGTTAAGAGTAAAAATATTTAAAATAGATAAATATGTTGATGTGCACATAATTGATGAGCATCATTTCAAATATGATTTTTTAATTGGACTAGATTTAATAAAAAAATTTAAACTTATACAAAATGAGGACTTACAGATAAGTCAAAAACAGTGCTATGACAATAGTGAAGAAAAGAAGGTCTATGATAGAAAAGAATTATTAATTAATTTTAATGAACATGTCAAGGAAGAAGATTTTGAAGTCAAAATAAGTCATTTAAACAGATATGAAAAATCAGAAATAAATAAACTGATTAACAAATATGAAACCGTGTTTGCAAAAAATAAATACGATGTTGGAACTGTCAAAGGATATGAAGCTAGGATAGACTTATTAGTGGACAAATATTGTAGCAAAAGACCTTACAGATGTACTCTAGAAGATAAAAAAGAAATAGAAGAACAAATTGGAAAATTATTAGATAATAAAATGATAGAGGAATCATACAGTCCATTTGCCGCTCCCGTTACATTGGCGTTTAAAAAAGAAGACAATAGAAAATCAAGGTTGTGTATAGATTTCAGGGACTTAAATAAAATAGTTGTACCACAAGCACAACCCTTTCCATTAATTGAAGATTTAATGATGAAGACAAGGAACTGTACGTTTTTTTCAACTCTCGATATAAATTCTGCATTTTGGTCAATTCCATTACGGATAGAAGATAGGAAAAAGACTGCATTTGTAACACAGGAAGGACATTTTCAATGGACCTGTTTACCTTTTGGCCTTAAAACGTCACCGGCAATATTTCAGAGGATTTTAAGTAATATTTTGAGAAAGTATAAGCTTACAGATTTTGCTGTTAATTATATAGATGACATATTGATATTTTCTAAAACTTTTTCTGAACACATAGAACACTTGACAAAATTACTTAATGCGATTAAAATGGAGGGTTTTAGACTAAAATTTACAAAATGCACTTTTGCATCAGACTCAGTAAAATACTTGGGTCATATAATTCAAAACAATTGCATAAAGCCGTTAAAAGATAACTTAATTTCAGTAAGGAATTTTCCAGTTCCAAAAACGCAAAAAAATGTTAGACAATTTTTAGGAAAAATCAATTTTTATAATAAGTATATACCAGAAAGTGCAATTATACTGGATCCTTTACATAATTTACTAAGAAAGAATGAAAACTTTGTTTGGTCAGACGAGTGCCAAAAAGCATTTGAAATTATAAAAAATCTATTATGTTCCCAACCTGTTCTAGAAATATTTGATCAAAAGTTACCGTTTATACAGATGCTTCGTTAAAAGGTGTTGGAGCAATTTTGAAACAAACACAAACTGATGGTGAAGAAAAACCAGTAGCTTATTTTTCAAAAAAATTAAATGAAGCTCAGAAGAAAAAAAAAGCAATATACTTAGAATGTTTAGCTATCAAAGAAGCAGTGAAATACTGGCAATACTGGCTGATAGGTAAGAGTTTTACAGTTTATTCAGACCACAAGCCATTAGAAAATATGAATCTTAAATCTAGAACTGATGAGGAATTGGGTGATTTGTCATATTATTTATCACAATATGATTTCAAAATAAAATATTCTCCTGGAAAAAGAAATTTAGAAGCAGACTGTTTAAGCAGAAATCCTGTATTAGAAGCGGGTGATAATGTAGAAGAACAGCTGAAAGTTGTTAATTTAATTAAGATAGAAGATATTATTGAAGATCAAAGTAAAAATATGAAGATACAAAATAATAAAGTAAAGTTGATTGAAAAAGATAAAGTATACTTTAAAAAAGTAAGGAGAACGGAAAAGATAATATTGTCAGAAGAATTTAGTATGGATTTTTTAAGAAATATACATGAAAAAATGTGTCACATAGGAATCGGGCAAATGCAAATGACAATTAGCCCATATTATACTGCCAGAAATTTAACTAAAAACATAAAAAATATATGTAAAAGTTGTGAGATTTGTATTAAGAATAAATCTAGAGGACAGGACAAATATGGATTTATGTCCATACTAGGGCCAGCCACAAAGCCTTTCGAAATAATTTCTATAGATACGATAGGAGGATTTGGAGGTTCAAGATCAACAAAAAAATATTTACATTTGTTAATAGATCACTTTACTAGATATGCATTTATTTTAACATCTAAAACCCAAAGTGCCAATGATTTTGTGAAGCTTATAATGAAAACGAATGAAATTGATAATATTTGTATGGTTCTTACAGACCAATATCCAGGAATAAATTCGAAAGAATTTAAGGAATTTTTAAATGACAAGAACATTCGTATAATATTTACTGCTGTGAACGCACCTTTTTCAAATGGTATTAATGAAAGGCTTAATCAAACATTGGTTAATAAAATGAGATGCAAAATAAATGAAAAAGGAGAAAATAAGGCTTGGTCAACAATAGCCCAGGAATGCGTGAAGAAATATAATGAAACTAATCATACAGTTACTGGCTTTGCACCAAAATATCTCTTATATGGTACAGATGTCACAGTTTTACCGAAAGAATTACAAAATATAAAATCAAAAAATGACTGGATGGAAGACAGAGCAATAGCACTTCAGAATACAATAAAATCACATGATTACAACAAAATGTTAACAGATAAAAAATTAAAATTTTGGAAATTTAATAAAGGAGATGTGGTGTACGTGGAAAATGGAAACAGGCTTAACAGGAAAAAACTGAATGAATTAAGAATTGGACCATATAAAATAATTGAAAAGATTTCGGATACAATATACAAAATAGATACCGGACACAAAAAAACTGAATCAAATCTTTTTCATATAACAAAACTAATACCAGTTCCTACAGTGGAAGATAAAATTACAGAAACAGAAGACTAAGATGAGTGAAAATTTATAGAAAATTTTCTTCACTTGGAGGGTAGATGTAAAGAAAGTAATGCATACTTCTTTAATTTAAATTATTCTTTTGGGTTTTCAAGTTGTCACTAAAGACAGATGGCTTGAAAGCAAATATGATATTAAAATAAGTACCTATCGAATTATAATAAATAAGGAAGGAAATGGTTTATATATTATATTATAAACTTTAAATTACGTTTCTATTGTTTACAGGTATGTTTTTTTAATATAGCTGTAATGAATTGTAATATAGTATTATTGTTAGTTACTCATTAAAAAATCTATTGTTTACAGACAAAGAAACATTTTAAGTTTGTTTTATTAACGAATCATTTCCAAATAAAACTTATACCATTATATACATATTACATATATACATATTATGTAGTAACAGTAGCAGTACAGTAGATAAGTCACGTTACTTAACTTACATACATTTGCATTCATAAGCATATCTATCTACTGCGCCGTGTAATTTTACCCGCGTTTATTCACTGGTGACATCAGGTCCAATCCTAACTCAAACTGAAACTCAAACAACAAGCTGTGTTTGAACCAACCCGTGGCGTCTCGACGTGAGATCAGCAATGTGCCATCATGGGACAGTTACGCAAACAATGACTACTTAGTTGTAATCATTATCATTGAATCCTAATACTAATATTATAAATGCGAAAGCAACTCTGTCTGTCTGTCTCGCTTTCACGCCAAAACTACTGAACCGATTTAGATGAAATTTACATTTACAATTTTAATGGAACACAGATAAGACTGTGTGCCTAAGAAAGGCTACTTTTTAACTGGAAAAAAGTGTTGTAAAGGGTTGAAAAGGGGAATGAAAGGTTGTATGATAGTATTGTCATTTTCAGAACTAGAAGCATAAAATTTATATTTTAGGCTGTTGATTTTGTATCTACAAATAAATATGACTGAAAAAAATATATATCAGTATTTTTCAGTCAGGCCGGCAGTTTATTTCATATCAACAGTCTCTGACACCCATCGTACAGGCTCCTAGTTTGGGGACAGATGTCCGTGTGAGACTATCCCTGATATTTATTATTATTATTTAATATTTGTTAATTACTCAACATTGAATTGAAAGTTGAAACTATTGAAAGGTGGTCATGTACCTAACTACGGTATACCGACGTAACAAAACTTATACATACAATATGTGAGTTATCACTAATCGCTGGTCCGACCACTAACCAGGTTATGACAACTTCCTATTGTCTAACAGGCTCACAATTAGATCATTACCATCGAGCGCCCACTCGGAGTGTTTCCGGCGTGTATGCAGCCTCATTCCTTGACGTTAATTTGTTTGCCTTCACTCATGGAATTTAAAGAGAACCTAAATCAATATTTATACTAACGTGAATAATATAGAAGTGTTTGGTGTCCTCAAGCGGAGACAATGTCTCCAGTTATAAGTGATTCCTTATAAACACTTACTTAGTTACTTATCTTACCTACTGCGTTTTTTAATATTCAAACACATCACACAGTCTGATGACAAAGTAACTGACGTGAAATTTCCGCACATTTTTCTCAGATTATTTCGCTAAAATCAAACTGCTACAAATCAGGAGCTTTTAAATGTATGTACCGCTTGCAATTGATATCATTTCTTATACGAGTAGGGAGCGACGCCCGATTATGCGGGACTCTCACTCACCATAACCCGGTTGATAGTCCGCCTCGTCACTACAGGAGAGCTCTCTTATAGAACTCGTTTTTCAAGCGCTGCTCCCGGGCTCTCCCCGGTCTACTTCGACTTTGAGCCGACAGCCCCTACACAACGCCGTGCAGCCACGCAGCCACACACCACTGACTTTCCCGGGGTCACTTGGTGAACAGACCGAGCTCTCGCCGCCAGTAACCCCAGAAGTTCCCTTATAGTCGCCTCTTACGACAGGCGGGACTATTCTGGCCCCGAGCTACAGGGACGTGCAATTGATACCTACGCCCTCAGAGAGAAATAAGGTACCTACCCAAAAAGCTACGCAAAAACATGCGATACCTTATAGGAATGGATGTAAGTTAATGATGAAGGTAATTTAAATAGAGTTTTCTTCTATCACGCGAATGCATATAATTAAATCAACACTCAGTGACTTGACTCTATATTTGTCTATAGCCCCTCGCAGCCGTGTCCTCGGGGCTACCACCGTCATCTCGTAAGCACGATATATTTATCGCGTATATTAGCGACCTGCGACCGGGACACCACGCCGATCGCCATCCCCATTACCTCATTACCGTGATGACCGCTTCGCGTGTGGCTGAACGTTAGGTTATCGCACGATTCGCATCGTACCATCCATTCAATCACGCTCATAATAAGCATGAGATATTTGCATCTATTCAAGGTAATGGGTCGCCATAATGGCATCGTCCCATCCGGGGAGCAAGACTCCATCCTCGTCAGAATTAGCTTTGATAGATTTAGATTTTCGTGGTGACAAATTTTTAAACTGTAAATACAGCACAAATCCAGGCTCCGAGCTGCTGCTGGGCATTTCAAGTTAGTTCACCCAATAGTTGTTGCCTGACCCGGTAACCGGGATGGTTACCGGGTCAGGCAACAACTACTACGGGACTACTAGCCTAGCACCACTAGACCGGCGAGGAAGTAAGCAGGTCAACTTCAAATAAATAAATATATAATCTTACCAAGAGCATGGATAGTAATAATATACGCAAATCAATGACTTTTAATTGCTCGTATATTATTTGGACGGAGCACCCCAAAGGCGGTGATCTGTTATTTATTTGCTGAGGATTGATTGACTATCATTAGCTGACATAAAATACTACAAATGAATCCCTATTTTTGGACATTAAGAATTATTAAAAAAAAAAAACAATTACTATATGTCATGTCATGTTATGTCAAGTAATGAATAGTAATAAATACAAACGTGCGAAGCGTGCACCGTAACAATTATATTGTGATCTCCCCGCTCAGGCTGCGCGCGCGCAGGCCGCGGCGCGGAGGTTTTCAATTTGATCGGCCGGCATTCAACCATCATTATATTTTATCCAGTTTTAATAACATCCAATTAGTGTGAGCGCAGCAGTTACGGAGAGTACCTATCGTAGTTTTAAATCACTCGATCCGTGAACGTAACGGATTGAATTTTTTTAAATATTCTTATTAATTTGACATTAAGACAAGTAGTAGGTACTTGGTAGGTATGATGGTGGTATGGTGGTGGTTTAGTTTTGCTATAATAACTTACTAAACCGACTGGCAAAAATAACTTTAATGTAATTTAAAGCAGCATTTGTTTTAGCATAATTAAATTACTATTATCAAAAATGTGCTGACTCTAAAATAGGAGGATTTCACTCCACACGTCGAAGGGGCAATTCCTTGAAAATAAATTTACAAATACAGAATATATGCTCTACGTACACGACAAAAATAAAAAAGAAAGAAAATTAAAAAAAAATACATACATTGTAATATGTAGCTGAATACTTTGACTTTGAATACACTGCTTAGTTTTGTCGCGCACGCATCCTCGCGCAAGTATCGCGAACGCATGTTCTTTTCCTATCTGATAAAACTCGTTTGACACTCGGCTGGCTACCTGCCGCACCCTTCATGTCGAAACTGTGAGAATCAAAACAACAAACTCATCTAAATTACTAATTCATTTTGATGTTAATTTAATAAGAAAATTCATAAATGTGCTCAGAGTCACGCGGCGACCGCGTCGATAGTCAACCACAATACCCTAAGCGCGACGTTTGTGGCCGCGGTGGACAGAGGTGTCGAGTGTGTGTCAAGTGTGTGTGCTAGTCAATTATACCTAATTTATTTTTAATAATTTTAAGTAAGTTTTAATAGTTTTAATAATTGTAAGTGTCAATTCTTAAGACATGTATTGTACACTGTGCCAGAGCCACGCATCACAAGCCGAGCTGATGAGGCGCGTGTTTAGACGATCGTACTTTTGCGTTTATTACTATTTTATTTGACGACTTGGCGCCGTGCTGAGTGGCCCTGACTGCTAAACAGCGAATCCCGGTTTTAATTCCGGTTAGGCAGATAAATTTTATTACCTATATATTATTATTTTAGCAGATAATTATTTGTGCTCGGTGTAGTGTGTAATGTCACACAAATTACAGGAAAAAATAGTCAACCTGCCCGAAAAATGTCACGTGAATTAATGAACCAATCCGCATTGGAGCAGCGTGGCTCTTGTCATTTGCATGTTCTTGACCTACCTCACCGCGGCTGTGGGGGACTTGAGCCCACAAACGTATTTTTCTACTAGTGGACGCCCGCAGCTTCGTTCGCGTGGAATTAGACGAAATAGTTTCGTTTACACCAAGTAATATTATATAGCATATGTCACTCAGTGAAGATGCAGTTTTCTAATGGCGAAAGAATGCCATCTCCGGCAATGACTTCACAGGTGGTTTTACCTACCGCCGTGGTAGCACGGAGGCTATCTCCGGTTCCGAGGAAACAGGCCACACCCTAATTAAATCTGGACAGATGGCACGTGCCCCGCCGGGCACGGCCGCCGTGCAGTTAAGATATCGCAGTATCGCCAGCGCGGGAGGCTGCGGTGGATATTAATTAAGTTCGTGCACTCGCGGACGATGCTCCCCATAGATGTATTGCTTTGGTTATTAACATACGCCGATGGTTCTAGGTTCGTTCTAGATCTAGTTTCTCTTAGATTACCTACTAAGAAGTTCTTTAGGGTTGCTCGTTCATAGGCGACGTGACCACTCGTTTGTTGGGCGGAAAGCGGTGACAGCCCAGTGGCTATTGTACTCGCCTCACACTCGTGGTGTTTGGGTTCAAATCTAAGCGGCGCGCATCAATAATTTTTCTAAGTTATGTGCGCTTCATGAAATTAAATGTCGCCTGCTGTAATGGTGAAGGAGACACGGCGATGCATGCCTGAGAGCCCTCCAAAATGTACTCGTAGGCATGTAAAGTCCGCCAAACCACACTTGGCCAGCTTGCAGGACTATGGCCTATCCACCATTGCGGTGGTGGTGATGAGACGCACGCTAAGTTCGTCACCACTCTTGTTTCGTGGTATTTAGCGTGGTACATAACATGGAGAAACTGTATTTGACGCTCAATTTATCCGCATCTTAATGAACACATTAACCACGGGTTCAGTGGCTCATGTTAATTAATCAAACGGTACTGAGTATCGTTCCGGCTATCATGGCCAACTGGAATGGGGCAGTCACGGCCAGCCTTGCCAGGAAAGCCGGAGGAAAAAGCACTGGCACGCCATCTCATTAGCGCCCCCATATTGGATATTGCCTTACCGGGCGGCTCTTGCGCATTCTGACACTAGATAGATATACAGACCTCTTGTGTATGTGACGGCGATGTTCTGCTGTGGGTTCAGCTAACTTTAACTTTAACATTGAATACTCAATTAATGTTACATGATTTTGGATTTAAATTTACACCTCTGAGACCGAAGATGCCTCTCGGATGTAAGAGCTAAGCTGATCTACAGCCCAGAGTTCTCCCACCCCAGCTGCGAGAGGTACAGCATACATACTCCACCACGCTGCTCAAATGCAGATTGGTTTTTTAAATGTTACCAGTGACGGCCACCCGTCTCCTCTCCACAGACCGACCGCACCCGAATTTAATTTCCTTGGCTGTGGCATTGACAGACAATATATTAATATGCCACTCTTAAGCCGTTGGCAAATTATTGACAAACTGATACTCCGTGACCGTACACTTTGCTTGTACAAGTTCGTTCAACAAACAATCATCGCTTCAGCTTGCGCAAACATTTTAAATTGAAACAACAAATTTAATTATTTTTACTACCTATCTGTGAAACTGGTTTTAAGTACCTACTGCCATGTCTTTCCACCGCAGGTACTTTTCACATTTGGATATAGATTAACTAATTAACAATTTCGTAAACATGCTCTTTTTACTATAATATAATTTTATCATACGTGAAGGCATCTGAAGCGTTTAGTCAGACTGATAATTGTAACGAATTTATAGAATGGAGCGAGCTGTCAGTTACCTACTTGCTAAATTCTATATTGTCTTATTCTATATTTTAATTCATTTTCCTGCCCGTGTTGCTGAGCAAACACGAAGATAGCATTTAACATACGAGTAGATAGTGAAATTGTTAGTTTGTAGAGCACTTGTTGCGAGTGAGGTGATACATCACGTACATCACTTGCGGCAGATAAGCGGCGTGGTGCGGGCTGCGTTCGTTCTCTGTGCCCGGCCACAGAGCCACAGAGCCACGGAGTCACAGAGCCACAGGCCACGGCCCAACTTGAAATTGGAACTGTTGTGGCGCGGTGAATCAGAGCGCGCGAAGACACCAAACCACAGATACGGTATGCAATTTTAACCCAAGCTCATTTTAGTTTATCGTAGTGGATAGTAGGAATGTAGCTTATAACGATCTAAACTTGCTAAAATATAAACCACATCTAGTAAAATTATATAGGCTATGTCAATCAGTGAAGATGATATTTACCCATAAAAAGTAAGTAAGTACGACTTTAACAGATGTATTATTATGTATTATTTATTGTCACGGTATTAAAGAAACTTTAAAGTCTTTCCATTAAAATAAGTTCCTAGAACTAATGCGCTATTAACTTGGCTGATGGCATAATTCATATTCTTAGAATCTTTAAATTAATAAGAATTTAATATTAATTGAAAGCTTAGCGAAAAAAGTGACTGCTTAATGTTAAATTAATAACGTAAGCAAGGAGGTACTGGCGCCCCGCTGTCCCGCTGTCCACCAGCGATATAGTATGTTTACTATCTAGAAAATAATTAATTGTATCAGGCGTTACTTTGCGGAACTCCATTATTACAAATCAAAGATTAATCTTCTCTGCAAGAATCCGCGCTACGCCTTCGGGTAAATAAAGGCGTGATGTTATTTTTTTTAAGCTAGAGGCACATAAAAATATAAATGTAGTCCACAAACATATTATTATGATATGTGTTATATGTATTATTAACACACAATCGCCCCCATTGTTTGTCGCAGCCCTCTCGTAATTCTCTCGTAGCTGCTAGCGCACAGCGGACAGTGTAGCCGCTCCTTATTCCAGATCAACTGGTTCTCATGTTTGCCCATTACTGCTAATACACGCTCTCCGATAATACCGCGTTGACTGGGAAAATGATTGCGTTACTTAACGCCGGATGTAAACTTATGATTACCAATTTGTCATATTAATTACATTTTTGAATAAATATTGACAATTATAATTATATTTCAATACTTTTTCAAGCCGCTCCGGTCTGGCTTGCGGCTGGTTGGGTAACATTGGCTGTTTACATACATGTATATCAGAATATACATCACAAATGACCGTTACAACAATGCATCCAAGGCACTGTAATTAACAATAAACATTTTTAGGAACAATGCCATCTTAATACCGTTAACAGAACAGTTATTGATGATTATGCATGCCAATTAATTATTATTCATAATTTGATTGGTTACAGAAATCACAGGACAACGGATGTTCAAGAACCAATACACATGTGTATGACATCGAGTTTTGACGTGAAGTAGTGTGAACGAGCTACGGATTTACAACTTGTTAAGTATTGTATTCAACAAAAAATATCAGCAGCATTACATCACAGCTAATGAGGCGTAGTCAAATTGCTAATACATACTGCTATAGTAGGTATGTAAGTTACAGAAAAACATTTAAAAGATTAAAAGATCAAACATTTATAAACCATAGCCAGACCAATTCTAAAAAGAGTGAAATAAGAAAGAAAGAAAGACAGAAAGAAATCCAAATACAAAGAGTCATTCAAATTATGGATATTTTAACTGGAAAACCAGTGCCGTATAAGAACTGTATACCAGGCATATAAGTATGAATAAATAATACCAAAAAAAGGAACACAAACCAGAAAACGTCATTTAATTTATAAGACAAGGATCAGTGCAAAAAATACATACGAGGAATGAACTAGCCTAAACCACAACAACGAGACACAACAATATAATTTCGATGACATAGTCTCCTAACTCGAAAGGGCTTGAGAGGAGCCACGGGGCAGCATGGAGGGCGACTCCCCCGTGCAGCTGGACACGGTGCTGGAGGGGCTGGGCGCCTTCGGCAGGCACCAGCTGGCCACCATGAGCATGCTGGCGCTGGTGTACGCCACCAACTCTATGTACAACGTCAACTACGTGTTCGCTGTTGAAGACGTCAACTACAGGTCAGTTTAGAGTTTAGACGATACCGCGACGAATTTATATCTACAAGTCCTAACATCAAGCAGTACCATCATGCTAGGAGTACTAAAGCCAGTTAAGCTAACACCCAAAGCCGTCCTATTGCGGCGTTGGTCTAATACACCTGAGAGGTCTAGAAGCATCGATACCAATGAAACATCTAAATGCCTTATAATAAGTTTAATGTATTTGTCTAGCTCTAGAGCTTACTCCGCTACTGCTCGAATGTTTTACGAGTACGATTGAAAATAATTGAGACCGACGCGACGCCATAACGTTCCTGCCAAAGCGAGGAACCGCCGTCCATGAAATTTTGTCAGTAATCCACCAACGATGCATGCCTCTCTCGATCACGTATGATGGTTGTTAGCCATGTATGGCTTCAGCCCCCGCTTCAGCTGACTATTAGCAAATAATAAATTGTTCATCCCCTCTCCACAGCCTACTTCAGCGCATTGCTGAACGAAAGCCTCCAAAGGCTAACCGCGATTGTCGTCTCTCATTCAGTTGTCCCTCTCTCCTTCCCCCTAGATGTAAGATCCCGGAGTGCGAAGACTCCACCAACTCGTACGCCGCGCCGTGGTTCAACGCGTCGGCGGCGGGCGCGGAGGGCGGGGGGGCCGAGGGGTCAGAGGGGGAGGTGAAGCAGTGCGTGCGCGCGCGCAGCGTGGACGCGCGCTGCCTGGCCTTCGACGGCAGCGCGCTGCCCTGCTCCGACTGGGTGTACGAGGTGCCCGACAGTTTCGTCGCCGAGGTAAGGATTGAGGAGCCTAGCGTCCATAGCCCTAATTAACTCTCTCAACTAACTGGACTAAACTATCCCACTCCCTAATTGAGTCTTGTTCAAAGTCAGTCACAGTTGTCATGGGCGGCAGCGGATGGGTGGTGCTGCAAGCTCGTTTGCTATCTTGTATCCATAAAAAAAAGCCCAATGACTCGCGTTAGTTTAATGTTATTGAAAGAGTTAAGCAACGACGGGCGCGGTCGGTTTGTGGATGAGTGACCGCTAGTGGCTTAATTTCATGGACGCTACCGTGCTTCGGAGGGCACGTAAAGCCGTCGGTCCCGGTTGTTTTCAATTGTGGAAACAATCGTTACGCCTTGTCGAAGACCTTCAGGTGGCTTGAGAACATTCGACACTGGGTTGGCCACTAACCCCTCCACCAATCCGCATTGGAGCAGCGTGGTGGAGTATGCTCTAGACCTCCCGCAGCTGCTGTGGGGGAGACCCGTGCCCAGCAGTGGGACGTTTATGGGTCGCAGCGAAAGCTTAACCGAAAACCTTAATCGATTAACGAAAGGTTCTCGCCTCTTCTAATAATCCGACTAGTTAGTGACTCTGACTGCCGCACCGTCGGTTCCGGCTTCGAATCCCGGTCCGGGCAAATATTTTTCGCAGATTTATACTCGGGTCAAGGATGTTGAATTGTGTTGATTTCTGTGTGTAATACACTGCCATGTGAGCGTGCGGCGGTTATTTGTAGCGTGACTAGCGCGTGGTGACCGTAACACCACTTGGGTGTACCACGCCTCTGCCTATCCCTTCGGGGTAATACAAGCGTGAGGTTATGTCATGTTGTCATCCCACTTTCTTGTTTAGTGCGAATTGGTGTTCATGGTTGTTGATCATCATAAGACGGTTTAAATTTCAGGCAATCATTACCTTTCATAGAGCGGTGAGGTGCTAGGCAACTGAAGACATTTTGAACGTTACAAAATTGACATAAGTGGGTTTGCTATAACAAACGGCGGTAAAATATCCAATGGCAATAAAACATTCATTATTATCTTGTCTACTGATCGAAGTGTCTCGAATACCAGACAGATTTGTTTAGTTATTTATACATTGCCATTTGAAAAATATTACATACATTTTTTAAGGTAATTTCCCGTGTCGAATCTATTAATAATAGTAGACGAACTAAAGTGATTCATATACTTGTGTCTAAACATTGCATGCCAAACACGAAATCTCATCTACATACCTGGGATAGTTATCTCGTTAGGAACTTATCTCCGATCACAAATTACACGAACTAAATCTGACAAATGACAATAGCTCGTAATATCATTACTCAAAATAATCAATTGATTATTAGAGCGGCGTCGGACAACGGGCGGAGACCGGCGGCCCGATAGCAGTATTGTTACACTTATTGGGCGAGATAGCATCGGCTGATTGAAATAAAACCGCGGCATCGCGCCGGGCCTGCGTGTGGTGGAGGAAACACGGACGAGAGGAGCAATGTACGGAAGTTATGTCGTCATTATTAGTCACCTTGACTCTCGAGGCTGGTCAGAGCGACAGATTCATTCACAGTTCACTCCTTCGTTACATTCGTACACATTCGTTGCAAGAAAATGAACATTCATTCATTCCTTTAATTTTAAAAGACCGGTGAAATGAACCCTGGAGAGCAAGACTGCGCAGCTGTCCTGCTTCCTCCCTTTCCCCCACCCTTCTTTGTTCCTATGTTAAGTTCGCGTCTCCTGTCAGAATGGGATGGGTGAAACCAGTCACCATGCTTGCCAAGTGCGGATTCGAGAACTTGTGATTCCCTCACGATGTTTCCCTTCGCGGTATCGGTAACCACAGGTGTCATTTAATTTAAATCGCACATAACTTATACAATTCATTAGTGCGTGCCGCGTGGATTTCAACTTAAAACCCTTCGATTGAGAGACGAGTTTAATAGCCACTGGGGCTTTCGTCGCTAGCTTAGTAAAATTTCGCTTGAAAAAAATAATTTTAAAAGGTTCCTAGAGACTACGTGAGCTCGTCGTAATCATGTAGGTATATGGCGTGAACGAACGATAAAACACAACTGTTAAATTATTAACTTGAGTACTTAGTTACATGAGCATAGATAAGCAAACGTTACTTATAACAAGTATCACGTACTCACACTTGAAGTGTCACATCCACGCGGTCGTGGCAATGACGGCAATGACGGCAACGACGGCAATGACGGCAACGACGGCAATGGTGGTTCACTCGGGGTCAACGTATGCAATGTACGACAGGCATGCCGCTAGCACTCGGCGAACGACCCGCGCTAGCTTTTTGCGCGACCACCAGTCGCCAGCCTCCGTTGGCACCTTGGCTAATCGAAGGGCTGTGCATTCCACAGATTATATAATGACAAGGTGCGGTTCAACGATCGTAACACTTCGTAACGTAACGCCTCAGCCTTTTATTTACTGTGCTATATAAATCCCATGCATTAGTATAACGCTGAGATCAATATCACCTCAGTTCCTCCTCTTCTCTTTTTTTTAATTTTTATGAAAGTATTAGTATAGCTTCGCTCACTTGGAATTGAACGTTGTCAATCTATCATCAATTTTCTATCTATTCATGATTGTACAAGTTTTATCGCAATCGAATGGTTTGGCAGAGTATACAATTGATAGAATGCCAACATATTAAGCAAACATTTATTCTTAAGAAGATGATACTCGATGAAGATGATTTTAAGGTCTTTTTAACTAACATATAGGTCTTTTAACTAACATATTCATGGTAAACCTATGACGGTCGGCGTGATCTTACACACGTTTTCAAGAACATTTAATTATACCCCATTAAAACGCCAAGACATCAAATCTAGCTAGCTACCGCGCTACGTCGTTATGCCATTTGTAAGTGAGCCCAAGCCCATCAGTGGCCGTGGGCCGCCCCGCCCAGCGCGAGCGGCCGCTCCTCGCGGCAGCCACGCCGAGCAAGATTGATATCACACGTCCGTTCATTAGGCCGCCTGGCACCTGCGGTATGCCTGCCTTATTTATCTGTACTCATAAATATGCCACTGTACAAGTGTTGGTTAGGATCAGCAGGCGCTTTTGAATTCTTCGAACTATGTTTTGCAAGTAAAACTGCAAACGATGTTTCTCGAAAGGTCAATGGTAACGGACGTCGGTCAATGGTTCGTATAATTATGTTATCATATCAGCGGTGGGATGAGTGGCGACGATTGAGGGAGGCCTATGTCCAGCAGTGGACACAAAAATACTTATGGATGGCTGATGGATGATCAGTGGTGGAATCTTCTGATAAATTAATCATTCGTGAACGTGTTTAACAGTCATGTAACATTGGAACACAGGAAATTATTGAGATATTATTTCCTAGACCACCCGGTCGATGATGGATGGGCGTCGCAATCAATCCAAATTATACATACATTAAGCATACATTTATTCATGACGGACTGCTGCGGGCCCAGGTGACGCGCCCGCTCTACCTAGCATGAGAATCGGACCTTTATCCGGTTATGGTTAGAACTAATCCATCCAGTATGGACAGTGTGAAATGATTTATGTTTAGTTAATACTTTCTACTGGAGCGCGATTAGTTCACGGCTAAAGTCCATCACAGACATGACCACCACAGCAGCGCACTCACGCAGATACAATACAAATGTAGTATGACTCAAGTGCAAATATTTACCTATCTGTTAAAAATATATCGGCCACAGCTGAAATGAACTTTCATTAGTCCCCATTTCATACCATACGATTAAAGACACGGACGGAACATTATGCTCCCACTCCTACACTTGTTACCACGAGGAAACAAGCCACGTATTGTTTGATGTTCAACAATTCTTGTCACCAATGTTCGCACACTTCACGACATTTGACAAATCAAATTGGGATCAAAGTTTTTGTATGAAAAGGCCGCTGTATAGATGCTATTGTTGTAGTTCGGTCTGGCGTGCCAGGACTGGAAGCCGCCGCTGGTGGGCACCATGCACAGCTTCGGAAACATGCTGGGGCTGCTTCTGCAGGGCCAGATCTCTGACAGGTGACGTTTTTACCCCTCCTCTTGCGTTATGACGCAACCCCTGGGCCAGCCAGGGCCGTGAAGGCTTGCTAAGTATACATAATGCATTACCAGTGACGAAGGCACAGATCTCCAACGAGTTTCTTCCTGACACCTTTTGCATCTTAATTTCCTTTGCTAGCTGTGACGTTAGAAAGTCAAATCACGCACGAGTTTGCAGTGAAATATGAAACCAAAAAATACTCGTAGCTATGTCCTCGAGACCAAAACAAGTCTACAGCCTTTAAGTATCGGCCCACCTGAACGTAAAAGGTCTTTCTTTGATGTAGACGTTGTAAAATGAGGTAGTATAAGAATGTAAGTACATATTTCAAAATATGTATTCATCCGATCGCGATACAATCATTTCAAGTATCACTCCAAAGTAATTTGTCTCCCCCTCAGTACTCGATCTGTCCTTATCCTTAAGTTTGCAAAACAATCAACAGAAGTATGTAAGATAACCCTCTTTGCTTCAAATACTTGCCATCAACTTGTCTGTCTTCGCTTGTGAATGCTAGTAGGTATCAGTTAGACATACCTTAGTGTTACGTGACCAGGTTCGGGCGCAAGACGGCCGCCGTGTTCGCGGGCACGATGGGCGCCGTGCTCGGGCTCACCAAGAGCTTCGCCTCCTCCTTCTGGCTCTACCTGGCCCTGGAGGGGCTGGAAGCGGCCATCGGAGACGCGCTGTCCCCCATGTTCATGCTTAGTGAGTATTATCTACACCGGTCTTCGAAGGAATACTTTGTCTTGTGTCCTTTGCAAATATATCACCTCACCAAGAGCTTTGCCTCCTCATCAGCGCCGCAGCTTCTGGCGCTGAAGAGCTTGGGGCCAGCTGTAGAGGACGCTACTAAGTATGTTTGATATACTACACTATGTAGTATACTATACAATGTCGATACCTCTGGGCTCAAAGGGCGTAAAGCACATTTTGGGTCAAATGGAGTTAATAATACCATCGTATTCAGTTTTTCATTCTCTATCGATTGGTATATACGAAGTTGCCAAATTCGTACAAAAATGTTCTTTACACCCCATCTATTTTGGGCTGCTAAAACAGAATGAAACAGGAAATCGGGCTGTAAATTACATTACTGTGCAAGTTAAAAATGTCCTAGGTTGTATAGGAATCCAATTGGACTCATAATTATGAGTATTATGGCGTAAACCGCATTAATTCTCATTATTGTTCTTTACAACCATTCAACATAACAGGACTTGTACTTTACTACTCAAAATAATTACAAATATTTCCTGAAGTTTAGGGTGTAAAGCACATTATTCTATAGGCTTAAAGTGAACAAATTTATTGAATCATTACCTGCAGTGCCATCCCATTACAATAGACAAAGAACAAACAGAGTGTATCTACCTCAAGAATTAAAGAACGTGTCTAATTTATATCAGATAAATAAAAAAAGCATAAACAGTGTCCAAGACACTGTTAGTGAAAATATGTTTAGAAACATTTTTAATGAATATAATATTAGTTTCCACATTCCCAAAAAAGACAAATGTGTAACATGCACAAGAGTGGAACATAATATGGATACAATGAGTGAGAAAGATAAAGAGTTTTTTGGCTATCACATAAAATAAAAAAAGCAAGTTATAAAAGGTTTAAAAAACATCAAAATTTGAAGTCTTTTGTTAATGGAACTATTACATGTAGTTTTGATTTGCAAAAGGTTTTAGGCACGCCGCACGGTCAAAGTATGTAACTATACTATTCAAGAAAATATGTGGTGTATAATTTTACATTTTACGAAAGCGGCACACAGGAAGTTTACTCCTATACCTGGGGAGACAGCGACGTAAACGAGGAAGCAATGAAATTGCCTCTTGTCTTTTAAAGTACTTAGAAGAGAAAGATAGAATAGGCACAAAAAACATTATTTTATACCGCTACAGGAGCGGCCAAAATAAAAATAAAACGGTATTGTCCACTATTAAATATTTTCTAAAGTCTGCAATTAATATAGAAGTCTTTTGTTAATGGAACTATTACAATTAAATTTGAAGTCTTTTGTTAATGGAACTATTACATGTAGTTTTGATTTGCAAAAGGTTTTAGGCACGCCGCACGGTCAAAGTATGTAACTATACTATTCAAGAAAATATGTGGTGTATAATTTTACATTTTACGAAAGCGGCACACAGGAAGTTTACTCCTATACCTGGGGAGACAGCGACGTAAACGAGGAAGCAATGAAATTGCCTCTTGTCTTTTAAAGTACTTAGAAGAGAAAGATAGAATAGGCACAAAAAACATTATTTTATACCGCTACAGGAGCGGCCAAAATAAAAATAAAACGGTATTGTCCACTATTAAATATTTTCTAAAGTCTGCAATTAATATAGAAGTAAAACAAATAAATAATCTTCTGCCTGGACACACATAAGTATATGCCCGTTGACTCTGTCCATGCCACGATTGAAAGAGAAGTACAACAAATTAATTGTATGGAGTCCATCGCAATGGCCGACATACTTTGAGACCGCTCGGAAAAAACCTAAGCCATACAAAGTCATTGGTATGGACTACACCGATTTTCTGAATTTTGATCAATTAACTGCCAATACTTTCACACCAAGCACATTGAAAAATATAAAACTAAAACAGATTAGAAATGCTACATTTAAAAAGAAATACGAAAACCAAATAAATGTCAAATATTCCATGGCAGAGGAAGCTGAAACTCAAAATATAACGTTAATGGAAAAGCCATCGGTCAAAGGAAAAGGCAAAGGAAAAGGCAAAGGCAAAGGAAAAAGTAAAGCAAAGGACAAGTCAAGCGGAAACAAAAAGCAGGAAGCGGAAGAAGTTAAGCCACTATATTTAACTAAATTAAACATAAACAAAAAGAAATACATGGATTTGACACGTCTCTGTGACAACGGAAGACCTATACCTAAGAGATTTCATGACGAATATAGAAAACTTCCATGGAGCTCTTATGTTTGTGATACATTAAATGAAACTAATGAAGAAGATAAAGAAGAAGAAGATAAAGAAGATGAAAATAATACTGAAAAAGAAAATAATTCTAAAGATCAATAACCCAAAAATTGCTTAAATCTTTCTTGTTTGCCCTTTTATTACGTATAGTAAGAACTATTAACAATAACTCTTCAATTAATTAATATTTAAAAAGCTTTTTGGCTAGCTATTGGGATGGGGATTAATGAGAATAATCCATCAGGATGGGATGGGGTACCCCCCACCCCGTTTAACCCTTTTTATTATGAAAGTTGTACAATTTTAAATGCAAACTTTGTGATTTACATCACAATTAAACATTGCTATTGTCATTTACTACATAATATTATACAACTTTTTTACGCTAGGTTGTATTTACTGCCAAAGTTAATAAAGTTAGCTGTTTTTAAATGGGCTTAAAGGACATTTTGTTGTTTTTTTTGGGTAGTAAAGCAAAACTATTTTGGAAACTATTATACTTAGACTTCGTTTAATAGTATTAACTTAAAATATAGGAGAATGTAAGTATTTTTCTCATAGATTGTTTTTTTATAATTATTGAGACAAAAAAGTTATAGCTAATTTTGTTTTTTTTTTTTGGTTTTTTGGCTCTCCTGAAAAGTAGCTGTTTTGTGCTATACGCCCTTTGAGCCCAGAGGTATCGATGTGGTACTCGAGAAAACGCTGGTTAACGAAATGGGCGCCTTTTGTATGAATGTAAGAATCATGTAACTAAGAATACAGAACGAAAAGGTACAATAAAGATTCGATCTATACATCTATTTTGAAATGAATATCGTTTGGTTTTTAAATAGATCGAAAACATGAAATGGATATGTCAGCCTGAAGTTATTTTAAAGTTTTATCAAAAATCTTTATCTTTCAGGTATCGAAATCGTCGAAAAGAAACGTGCCGTTCTTTTCCAGATGATTCTGCTGAACTGTTACACGGTCGGTCTCATCATAATGCCCTTCATAGCCTGGGCGGTGCCGTATTGGAGAAATTTCCTGCGGGTCATCTACGCGCCCACACTCATCATTCTCACCTACTCCTTCTTTCTGGACGAGAGCATCCGTTGGCTCTTCAGTAAAGGGAAAAAGGAAAAGGCAATTAAACTGATAGAGAAGATTGCTAGACGAAATAACGTCAGCGTCGACAGAATGTTGCTAAATAAGCTAGATTACGTTGATGAAGAATCTTCCAGCAGGTTTAACGATAGGAAGTTGCTGGTGAAGACCTTCAAGTCGAGAATAATGCTGCAACGGTTCCTGGTGTGCATGGTGTGGTGGTTCACCATCACTCTTATCAACTACGGCATGATGATCAGCTCTGTGCTGATTGATGGCAACAAGTACATCAATTTTGCTCTGCTGATGCTTATGGATATCCCGGCAAATATCTTCTACTGGCTCGCTCTGTCCAAATACAAGCGGAAGCTGCCCTTGATATCTTCATTCATCGTCGGTGGCGTGTTTTGCATTTCGCAACCATTTATTCCAAAAGGTTAGTTTTAGATGTTTTAAGGCCGGTTCAATTGATGTCAGTTAATGTTAATTTAATGTAATATTAATCTAGTTAGCATGCTTTGCCAAAGAGTATAGACATCAGACATTTGCGTTGCTTGTCGTGAAGGCTGTATTCAAAACATAACAGCTACATGTAGACAATAAATAAATAATAAGTAAGTGAGTGAGTGAGTGAGGGAGTGTGAGTGAGCAAGCAAGCGAGCGAGTGGGTGAGTGAGTGAAAAAAAAACAATTGATCTCCAAACGTGTTTTACACCTCGTCTGTTCCAGGTTACGCTTGGGTCGGCCTGGCGCTGTTCATGGGCTTCGAGATGCTGGCGACGTTCTCGTACAACATCGTGTACATGTACACCTCGGAGCTGTTCCCCACCTACACGCGCAACTCCATGCACGCGCTGTGCTCCGCCATGGGCCGCGTCGGCTCGCTGCTGGCGCCGCAGACCCCGCTGCTCGTGAGTATTGCCAGTATTGTACGTGTGTGTATTGGTGGACTAAGGCCAAAATCCCTCCCAGTATGGGAGATAACCCGTACCCAGCAGTGGAACATAGAAAGGGTTGTGGTGGTGGATATGATAATATGCTAAGGTTTGTTATGATTTTTGATTTAAATCATCTCTTATTAATTCCAGATGACCTTCTGGTCAGGTCTGCCGGCCGTGATCTTCGGTCTGACGTCGCTGCTGTCCGGTGCCCTGACTCTCTTCATGCCGGAGACTGCGCGCGCGCAGCTGCCGGACACAGTGCGCGAGGCCGAGGTCATTGGCCGCCGGAGACCGAAGACCAAGGAAGAAATCAGCCTCAAGGGGACGTAGGCCACTGCTGGACGTTGGTCTCCCTTAATCGACCCTAAATCTTCTCGAAGGGAAGTCTAACCGGGAGGAGTGGCCCCGATAAATGGGACTTCAATGGGATCTCAAGGATAACCTCAACATTTTGCTTGCATCAAAGTTACCAAGTATGGGTGTTTGTTCATCAAGTCATGCAACATCCCTAACAAGCGCCTGGTTATTTTTTTTTGCACTTTTAATAAAAATATTGTGGCATCGTCCAAAACGCTACAGAGCCTAGGAACCAGGAAGCTTACTATAAATACATATGAATGAACTACATAAGTTTAGAATTACAAAGCTTAAAAAAGTAATTGAAGCATCTCAGTCCAGCTTACATTGCAAGGTAGATGAAGCAAACTAATTAGAAATAAAAATGTGGAGGATTTGAAATAATCACTGCGCTCCAGGAAGGCGGGTTGTTAACCAAGAACTTTAAACGTGAGCATTCCTTTATTTCTCTCCCTCATAAAAAGGAAAAGTCCATTAAAGCGACAAACGCGGGACAGGCGACATAACTTGACATAACGAAGAAAACGAACAAAATTGTGACGAGGTCTCTAGAAATGGCGGCGACATCAACAAAGAAATCGGATACCGGAGATCCTTACAGACACACAGGAAAGATAATTGATAATAGTAAGGGTTAGCGTTTGGTAAATGTCATTTAATTAATAAGAAATAGTGAGCCGTCGTAAATAACATTATAACTGGCTGTCTGTTCGTGCGCTGAATGAATACATGAGGCGCCGTAGATGGCGCGCTGATGCGTGTCAAGTGTGAGAGCTGAATGGAAAATCAACGGGGATATCTTAATTGTGACTCGTTAGCTTTATGAGATTCTGATAGCTGCCATCGAGAACGTAACGAAACACTTGTATCGTTGGTTTGTTACAATCCAACTCGGAGTACAGGAAACAGAAGCTTCGCGAAGTATGCAATTGCGCTAGGTGTGTTAACTGAAAACGACCCTTCAATCCCCTGTTCCCGCCAATCTTCGAAACCGCGCCATCTTGCTGCGACTGTCTGCTGTAGAAGCCGCTTATTTGGAAAGTGTTAGATTTCTAGTCAGACTGTTTTCAAATAGTACATTCCTGTTAGCCGTTAAGTAAAAAATATTAATTGGTTTATATTTTCTGTTTAAGATTCGTTAGCCAAAGTAAAATAAAGATTTATTAAATAAATATCCGTATGTAGTACCACCTGCTGATTGCACCTTCACTCAGAAACACATAAAGCCATACTTGGCGGCAAAGAGAATGCTTCGGAATAAATAACCTATAAAAGCCTATAAAATACATTTAAAACGAAATAATAAAGTATGGATATAAGCGTTTTTGTGTTTTTACTGCCACTGTTTACTGCAGTAATTGTGCCCCCTCGCTCCGCGGGCGCTTCTGCTGATATGGGAATATTATTCGTCCACAATCATTATACCTGGTTTATGTAAAGGACCATCAACTAAAGCTTATTTACCGTTCAATAGGTGCCCATTGCCCTCGTCGTCATAAAAGCATCAATTTAATGAGAAACATGCCAAATCGAAGAGCACAGCAAAGATGTTAGCGATCCAACAATCTTCTTAGGCTTTGAGTATGTACCTTGAATAGATTTTATCGCAGATCTTTATAATAGTTTTTAATTTTCTACTTTCAAAAAGACATATCGGAATCGGCCATAGAAAAACGGTTAGTTCATTCCGAATGACATCAACATACCAAAGCTTTGAAACATTGTTTTGCTGCGGTTGTTCCACGCTGGGTGCATTTAATCTAATCTATCGTTAGTACGTCGTATGTTCCATAGACAAATTGAAAATCATTTAGATTTTAGCACAGATTATGTCAGCTTAACATCGTTCGCGGGCGGTGAATCAGATACAAAATAATATAATAATAGTGGCTATCTACAGTTCTGTTGTTCCCCGCGCGTGAAAGTTAATATTTAACAGGTTTTATTTTTATTTTTTTATTTTTTCATACTAAAATTCCGCCGAAAAAGTCAAAGTAAGAGTATGTTAAAAATTTTAAACAATCTATTACACATTGCTGCAAGGACTCCACCACATTAACTAATGCAACCCATAAACTTCTCACTGTTGGGCATCGGGGGGTCTAGAGCATACTCCACCACGTTGGAGAAGAGGTGCTCCAATCCGCAATCCAATTGGAGCACCTCTTAACTTGCGGCGTCAGGCTCGCTCAATGGTCGCTGCGGCTATTGCGAGCCATATCAGTTGTAACCGGTGACAGAGCGTGGCCACTAGCGGCTCGCAGCTCGCTCCCCTAAAGGGCAGAGAAAGCCGGCCCGCGCCGTCGTCGGTGGAAAGCAAGAAAAACTTGCAAACCTCTGCAAACACGCTCGATCGCGATTAATTGCTACCGACTTCAGATCGCTATCGTTTTTGTGCTCAGCCATAGATCAGGCGGGCTATCGCCTGTGGGCTTTTACGAGTTCGCTTATAAGCGTTTATGTGCTGTTCTTAACCTGGTCAAGCTGCCGTTTTCCGCCCCCGTAAGTATGGGAGAAGTAACGTTAGTTGGACACGAAGACCTAATTCTAAAGATTTCATTAGTTATAACAGATTAAGCTGATCGAACTTGTTAACTATTCACCCGGGGCAGTACCGCCACCCCCAATTCTGCTGTCAAAATTGATCTTGAAACTATCGTTTTCTGGTCACGTGTTCCGGGTAAGAGAGTTCATTTCCCGACTACACTGGTACAATAGAGGACCATCTTTGTCCTGAAGAATGCTGAGAATTTTCTTCCCTTCTTCTTCAACTTCTGGCGTGAACTACCTAACGCATGTTAGGCAACGGCCCAACGTGTGTTTATAAGATCAGAGAGTGGATTGAATCAAGAAGAGGAAGGTTTTTCAACATTATAGAGAATAAGCCCAGAGCAAAACCACGAGCAAAACCAGAGGATTATTACCTTATTCAACCTACGTCTACAGAGATGAGGGTGAGCTCTTTGACAAGCCTGTATGATGTTTGTTCATGTTAAAAGCCTTAGAATTGCTTAGAATAAATCGCAATCGGCCGGCAGTACCGCGCGTTATGTAACAAGTCAGCTGTTCCTTGCGATTTATAACCTCCGCCTGTCTCTGCTCGTTGCGATAGGGAATTTAATCATCCGGCTAGTTTTATTAAATCCTTATTTAACTAACTAAAATATATAACTTATTAATAACATAACCTATCGGCAAATTTTTGATTTGTTTTTCATTATGAAAACCTAGTACAAACACGTTCTTCTCCAATGGCAAAGCACCTGTGATACCCCCGGCGTCGCACGTGTCCATAGACGACGGTGACCACTTACCATCAGGTGGCCCGTATGTCTGTTTGTCTGTCTGTATTATAAAAAAGATAGTTCAGCCCATTTTCGACCACGCTGGTCAAGTTCGGATTGGTCGACTTCGTACGTTTTCCAAAACCTTATGCTCTAACCTAACCTTACCTAAAGCTCTCAGGATTGAAGGTTTCCCATTAATATTTTCCTTCACCAATTCAAGCTTGAAACGCATATGACAAGGCATTTTTCTTGCCGCGGATTTTATCCCGAGACTCTAGCTAGAGTAAGGAACAGAATTCTTCTCACCGTGAGATCACCGCTGAGTTCACCGCTTATCTGTGTTAGCTGGTTGTAATTTAATGTCTTACACGTGAGGAAAAAGAGTGTTATTGATTACGGATAACGGTTCCGTAGCGCTGCGCGCCGCCCCGCCGGGCCGGGCCTGCACGCGACTGTACCACAGATCACTAAATAGTTACAACTGTAGGTACTGCCCCCTTATACAGACACTTAATAAGTTTTGCTGACGGCGTGGACTGCCCCTGGCTGCTGTTCCCGGGTACGAATCCCGGCCGGAGCAGATATTTATTTCACACATACATATTTGCATTCGGTTCATTGTGTTGTTTTCAGTGTATGGAGAAGTCTCAGGCATGCAGTTTTCCTCACAATGTTTCCATCACCGTTATACGGGCAACAACTATGGGTTTTTCCAACTTGAACTGCCCGCTAGCAGCTCGGAGTCTGGACTTGGGCCCCGTGCCCGGCCGGACCTGAACATGAGTGGTGGAAAGTGGGCGCGTACACTGCTCTGCCTGCGCCTGCGGGGATATACAGGCATATGTAATGTTATGGCACCTGCAATACAGAGGCATGAGCGCAAAAATATTAAAAAAATCCCTCAGATATATTATTACGTCTTCATGAAGAAGACTTTACCTCTGCTTTAGTGGCCTGAAGATGTTACTCGCATGAAACTTTAGCTTAAGATAGCAGCACCAGCGTCGGAGACAACCAGCGTTTGCAGCTGGCGGGAGCTGGGCGCGACTAATCATGCCTTATCGAGGTAATGCAAAAAATCTCCGTTCCGCGAACCAGTCGAGGTGTTGTTTCAACATATGGACGCGATTTTATTCAGCTCATAAACGGCTTGTAGCGACTAGCGAGTCAAGTGGACATTATTATTCAAACAGAGCTTACGTACGTGAGATTTTAACACGAAATGCGAAGGAGTAATCTGGAATATTCAGGGGATTAAGATCTAGAACGGCGGTAAACCAAATAAAAAAGTAACTACACGTCTAACGTTGTATGCAATTTCAAATAAACAAAATCTTATTAAATTCAAATTATTGTCAGCATGTGAATACATTTATTACTACCATAGAGTAAGGACCAATACTTAGTCAGAAAACATAAGTTGACTGTTGACTTCAACAAACGTAAGGGGATGATTATTTTCAATGTTCGCGAAAGAAAGGCCAACCTCGGTCGCGGAGGTCAGTTCGGGACCTACTGGCCAGCAAGCGATGCGAGGCATCAGGTGACCCGACTGACTCATTCACAGGCTATATTATTTTATTCGTACACCGCACCGTATTGAATGACACGCGGTGGCGCCGCCTGGTGGCGAGCGGGCAAGGCCGCAGCGGCAGGTGCGGTTGCGCCCACGCATCACAACTCCGACCTTTCATTTCAAATGTCGCTTAATAGGATAATCTCCATACTGATTAATATCCGTTTTAAATTACTTATTGGAAAAATATCATGTTAACTCCATAAAATTATTAACAAGATTTGGATTTTTACTTCTGATTGAGAGTTTAGGACTCAAGAAATATAAGCCATCATATAAGTAAAATAAAAATATTGATTGCAAGATTCCAGGACATTCATACATGAATACATACATACATACATAGGTACATACGAGTGAAGTTAAATAAAAGTTTTTAAAATACATATGTATTAAAATAAAGGTTTGATTATAATTCCTGTCTCGACTCAATTGCCTCTTAATTTTTTATAGATAGACCATAAACCAATATAAGTAAAATCTGACCGCCTGCTAGGTAATCTATTCGTGTGAAAAAGAAGAAAAAATATATAACGGCCTTTAGTTTGTTGTACTAATGCAGATTTGAGTTTTTTAATTCGGCAAATGTTTTGTTTATCACAAAACCGAATGTAACGTTTACGTAATTTAATTCGTCACACAATTGATCTTAATTAAAGGTACAGACATATTGTATGCTGGAGAACTAAAGGCTCTGCGCCTTATTTTCAATTTATAGCTCGCTCTACCAATTTGTATATGAATAATTATATGTAATCCAATCGCGCGGTATTATTTACGGTCAATTATTTAATTACGCGCAGAGAGCGCGCCGTGATTGATGGCAGCCGGACACCAGACCACTACACCGATTTATTTTCAATTTGAGAAGATGGCGTTGTAATTTCCTCGCGGCATTGAGGGGCTAGTTGGACTGTCTATCCTATGTCATTTTAATCTTGATGCTGTGTCGTAAGCTCACTTGTACAAGTACCTCCTAACCTCGCGTGATAACAGTATCTCATGCGGTATTGAAATATTTATAACTTCATTTTTTTTAAAAAAAAAGCTTTTTATAACTTTTTTTTATTTTCGTGCATTGTCATCGGAACCAAATATGTGTGCCGAATTTCAGCTCGATAGCTCCGATAGTTAAATAAAAGCTTTTAAATAATAAATAAAATAGAACTGAGAATAGCCAAAATATGAGAACAGTTCCTAAAATTAAGTACCTAAGACTATTGTTGCCTGTTATTTGCAAACACATTATACACAAAACACAGTATACTATGAATCCTTAGATGATCAGCCAGCAGGGTAGTAAGATAATCATTAATTCCTGCCTTAGAATCAAAATTAGAATATTGTGATTCCATGTTACTAACAAAAAGGAAAATATATGTAACTATGGTAATAATCAGTGGCTGTGGTTAGAGACTGGTTGATGGCGGATTATCCGCGGTTATCTCAATTAAATGTGTGATTCATGTGGCTCCTGGAAGGCCCATATAGGAGCCAGGCACGGTATTGTTGCCAAGCTTATAACGGCTGCACCGCGCGGCTAACGGGCCCAGCGAGGCACCCGTAGCTTATCTGTGGCCCACGTTCGGTCTGTAGATGGGACCGTACCACGCAAGAGACTATTTTGATTTAAACCATAGTGAAACATGATAACTCCTCGTTTAAGTAAGAATATCTCTGCGAGTTACATTACTTTCGTTTATCTCGCACTGTACAGCAATGATAGCAATAGATAACAAATTAATAAATAAATATCATTGATATCCTCAGACACGGCCACTATGGGTGTCAGAGACTGATATGCATACATGGATATTAATAAATACATACTTTTATAGATTAACATCCAGACAGAACAAACACAAGTGTTCGACAGTGCTGTAAATAAATAAACAACAACGGTATTTTACACGATTCATAAGTACTTCGCGAATACCAGCTGCTTCTAATAGAATCATTGTATGAGCTGGTTCGGTGATAAGACCGGCGGGGAATTGGCTCTGGATTTATGGGAAAATCAAAGGAACTCACCGAGATCTGGACGCGTAGACCGCCTGGCGTAGTCGCACTGTATTTTTTCGTACCTTGCTTTATAATGTATTTTAATTTAAGTGGCCACTTTTCAATGTTAACAAACACTCTTCAACTTGTACTTTTAATTGCAAATTAATATTATTTAAACTGCCGATTATTCGATGGACTCGCGTGGTAAAAAAGGTCTTGTTCGCACAGCACTCCGTCAACGACAAATGTGTCGTTCTTCTCGAATTCTCCACCAGCCATCTTGTCAGCCACGCACCAATCGCGTGCCTCGGCGAGGGAGTGAGGGAGATAGAAGACACAACGAGGGAAATGGGTATAGGCGTGCCTTCTTATCACCCGCGTAATTTTGAACGAGATATAATTATACTGGGCCGTTTCGCTGTGGTTAATTTGGCCAAGACATGCCCCCCAGCTTGACAGAACCCAGTTCTATCAAAAAACAAATAATTCAATTTAAATAAGAATTGTTAATGATATTGATATTAAATATTAATGTATTTAGTAAATAAGTATGCTATTTAAACAAATAATAATAAATTAATAGATAGATAAATATTAAGTGGACTGTATAGATATAATTATTGTGTGGGTAGTGGATACAGTTTAACGACAGGTCGACGATACACGCCAGACTTTGTACGTACATCAGCTACCCTAACTACCCCGTCTTTACCGGGAAATACTTTATCGATTAATCCCAAAGGCCAATCTAAAGGAAAACTATTGTCCGAACCAATCAATACAATAGTACCTTCTTTAATCTGAGAAGTATTCTTTAACCATTTACTACGAGTTTGTAAAGTATTCAAGTATTCCAACTTCCAACGCCTCCAGAATGACTGCATAAGGCTATCAACGAGACGCTTTCTGTCGATAATACTGACATCTCCAGCTACGGTTTCCGAAGGAAATGCCTTTAATGGCGTTAAAGTTAAAAAATGTGCAGGAGTCAACGCTAATGGCTCCGATGGATCCGAACTCAACACAGAAAGTGGACGTGAGTTAAGTACCGCTTCTATCTGAGTTAGGAGTGTATTCATCTCCTCTACGGTGAGTAGCTGATTGCCAACTACCTTACGAAGGTGGGTTTTAACGCTCCTAATATTTCCTTCCCAGATTCCTCCAAAATGGGGGGAAGAGGGGGGATTAGTACGCCATTCAATCGAGTTACTTGATAACTCTAACGCAAATTTGTCAGAATAATTTTTTGACGTTGTTAATTTATAGATTTCGTCAAGATATGACTTGGCCCCGATAAAGTTGGTACCGCAATCTGTATATACGAATTTAATTGGACCACGCCGTGAAATGAATCGTTTAAAACAATTTAAAAATGATTCCGTGCTCAAGTCGCTAGAAAGCTCTATGTGCGTCGCCTTAGTAACGAGGCACACGAATAAGCAGATATACGCTTTCTGGCTTCGTACACCACGTCTACGATAAGGAATGACACGCAATGGTCCCGCATAGTCTATCCCAGTGTGGAAGAATGCCTTTGCTTCGTGCACTCTCGATGAAGGTAAATCTGCCATAATTGGAAATTCGTTTTTGGGTCTCGATTTAAAACATATATTACACATTTGCACTCGTTTACGGACGATATTACGTGCAGACAAAATCCAAAATCTTTGACGCAACAGAGACATCAACAACTGAGGTCCAGTATGTAAGTACTTCAGATGATAGTAATCAATTATTAAATTAACGATATGATCTCGCGGGGGTAGTAATATCGGATGTTGACTATCATAGGGTAAGTCGGCGTTACTCAAACGACCGCCTACTCTAAATATACCCTCATGAACAAAGGCCTTTAATTTTTGAAAGGATAACGGTTTATTTGCTTCGTATTTATCAAATTCATTATGAAAATAGAAACGTTGCAAATTTTTAATTATTATTAACTCTGCGATTTCTAAATGTGCAGTTTCAAATTTATCAGGTAATTTCTTGATAAATCGTAAAATGTATACCACGGCTCTAATCAATTTTGTCCAAGAAGACATTCTAAGCGCAAGTGAATATAGAAGAGGTGGTTCAATGTTTTCTACGGTAACTAGCACCGACGACTTCTTTTCCGGCACGTCCGTAATAGTCGCTGGATCATAGTCGCCGATCGGCCACTGCGAGATTGGCAGTCGAGCAAACCGAGGACCCTGAAACCATAGTGAGTGGTCGCTCAGTTGCGCGGGTGTCAGCCCACGAGACAAACAATCGGCAGGGTTTTCCTTACCAGCAATAAAATGAAAATGATTGGGAGGAAGTATCTCCTGAATTTTGGCAACCCTATTTGCTACGAAAGTCTGCCATCGCGATGACGGCGCGTGGATCCAAGCTAATGCTACCATACTGTCCGTGAATGCGAACACATTATTAATTTGAACACGCTCTGAATAGGTATCTATAACTATTCGCATTAATTTTGCTAGAATTAAATTTCCACAGAGTTCTAATCGGGCCAGAGAAACGCTACGAATTGGAGCAGTTCTCGATTTGGCACAGATCAAATTAATTACAAATTTATTTTCATTAGGAAAATAAACGTGTAGGTATACTACGCCACCATACGCCCTTTCAGAAGCGTCAGCGAATCCCAAAACGGTAACTATACTGTCGGGTTTGAATCCTACATGACGAGGTATTTTAATATTTTGTAATACGGGCAGTTCATTTACTATTTGCTGCCATAGTGAAATTATATTTTCTGGTGGCTTCTCGTCCCAGTCGATGCGGTTCGTCCACAAAAACTGAATGATCAATTTCGCCAGTAAAGTGACTGGTGCTACGAATCCCATCAGGTCCCATAATCGAGCAATCGTAGATAGGATATTCCGTTTCGTGCACTCGCAATTTCGTACATTCACTATGAACGTAAAAACATCCTCAGCGGGTAACCAACGAAGACCTAATATTTTAAGCGAGTCGACGGGGCCGAATTCTATGTCCGATGAAACGCGAGCGAATTCCGGGATACTCTCCATAACCGCGGACGAGTTGCTTGAAAATTTTACCATCTCAAACCCCCCAGCATGGCACAACCCTATCATTTGCCGCGACAGCTCGATTCCCTCGGACGTAGATACGCACGAGGTGGCGAGGTCGTCCATATAGATGTCGCGCCGGACCACTGGCGCAGCGACTGGGAACCGCGAGCCTTCGTCGGTTACCAACTGACGGACCGTACGAATGGCCAGGTATGGGCTAGAGCACTGGCCGAACGGGACTCGCGTTATCTGGAGCAATCTCAGCGGCTGACTGCAGTCTTCGCGGTATAGAATAATTTGGAAACGCCTATCCTCTGGTTTCACCAATATTTGTAAATACATTTGACGAATATCGGCACTAATCGAAACTGAGAACAATCTAAAATTTAAAATTATATAAAAAAGGTCGTTTTGTAAATTGGGGCCAACGTGTAATAAGTCATTAAGTGACAACCCTGATGTACTACGCATACTTGCATCTAACACGAGTCGCAATTTAGTAGTGTTTTTATCAGGCCGCAAAACGATATGCCCCGGAATGACATAATGAGAGCCTAACTCCACGTTATTGTCGACTGGTACTAAGTAGCCCTTTTCTAAATACTCGGCGATCAGTTTATGATATTCAACACTAATCGGAATATTAGAAGACAATTTACGCTCCAAAGACAAATACCTACGCGTGGCCGCCTGTAAAGAGTCACCTAATTTTGAAGTATCGTCCTTAAAGGGCAGCGCAACGATGTAACGACCGCTGTGATCACGCGTGGTGGTCTCCTGGTAAAATCTTTCGCATTCCTGTTCATCCGGAGTAAGTACGTTTGCTGTAGGAACACTTTCTAATTCGAAAAACTGACAGACGTATTTTCCTAAAGAATGATTGCATTCGGTTGCGCAATATGTGTGCACGTCATTATCCGGGCCCGTAATTGGGGCTTGGCCGTAAATAATGAAACCAAATAACGTTTCAATAGCGACGGGTTCGTCCATATTCCGAGCGATAATTTTTGGTCGAATAATACGGGCGAATAGATCCGATCCAACTAATAAATCGATGTCGCTAGGTTCCGCATATGAAATATCCGCTAGTGGAATTTTATTTAAATATTCCAAGCGATTAGTATTTATTTTAGCAGACGGTAACTCGCTTGTAATACGGCGCGTCACTAATGGTTGTATAGTAAACGAAATTCTGTCGTCTAATCTTGAACGTAATGTTACACGAGTACAGCCTTCTATTGGGTTCGTAACATCACCTACTCCGCAGACATACTTGGTCGGTGAAGGAAGCATTTGCAAACCTAATTTTTTGCAACAATTTAAAGTAATCAAGTCCCTTTGAGATGCACTATCGACTAAAATACGAACTACGTGAATATTTCCCGTGCAATCAATCACGTTACACTGCGCGGTACCAAGCAGTATCGTATGGCCTACAGCGGGCGAGCACGCAATGGATGTGTCAGCCTCGCTAATGTCGCTCGGTCGTACCGAAGTAGCACACAAAGAAATCGACTGAGTACGCGGTGGCGCACCGCAGCCGCTCGCTTCCGAGCGAGCAGCCGGTGACGTCACGGCCACGGCAGCAGGTCGCGAGATCGCCCGCGCCGTATGCGCAGTGCCCGTGCCGCGTGGACCCGGGTTCGAATCCGAGCTGAAATGTAGCAATGTACTATGACTACGAGAGCATTTGGCACACGTAGACTTCGTAGTACACTGCCGAACTGTGTGGTCTTTACTGAGACAATTGACACAGCCTTTGTTTGATTTAATAAAATCAAAACGTTCCGTGGGCGACAAAGAATTAAATTTATTACAATACCGCAACTGAAAATGGTCAGTATTACCACAGCATAAGCACTTCTGTTCATTAATTACAAAGGTTTTACTATTTGTTTTATTATTATTTGGACGGGAAGCTGGGGCGGAAATACCCTTTGATTGCACCTTATTTGACTGCTTAGTCCCAGCAATATTAGTGGCACGTTGTAATATATGTGATTGGTTCCTAACGAATTCGATAAACTGCGAACATGACGGAAGTTTTGTACTATCGCTACCGTAATGTATTTCAAACGCTTTGAGAATATTCAAACCGACTTTTTTCGAACCAATATGAATAAACATAAAGTCCTCTAAACTATCCAACTTTAATTGCTGTAACGAGCTAACCAAAGAAGAATATTTGTCGATAAAATTATCTAAGCTTTGCGGGCAGTCATCATAAACTGAGGGTAGGTTCAACAATTTATCGAAATACGACGCAGCTAATCCGCGTTTGTCGTTATATTTTTGTACCAAAGTCTGCCATAACACAGTAATTTTCAGCGGTAGGCATGAATCCCTGACAAATAGTTTGTGCTTTCCCTGTCAATTTACCCATTAAATATTGTATTTTTTCACTGTCCGTTAATATTTTGTTTTCATGAACAGCTGATTTGAATGTTTCATAAAATATAGGCCAACTTTCTAAATCTCCGTTAAAAGATATTAATTCAAGCCGCGGTAGTTTCGGGCCTGACCTATGAGACTCCAATTTGGTCTCACAGGTATCGTGCGTATTTGTATTATGACGCGACGACATTAATTGTGAGTGCTTGAACTTGACCCGAGAATACAAATCTTCAAAGGATAGCATGGCAGCGTAATCGGGCTCACCAGCATAATCCTCTGAAGATATTATTAATTCATTACGTTCGTCCAATGTACGTACAAAGTCCGATCGAGTAATGTCGATCGTACTCGCGTTAGACAAAAATGTGTCTATAGTATCCGCGGTACTTATCTTTGCCATACTATCGAAAACCGTTTGCATTCTAGCAAAGTACGTGTTAATTTTAACCTGCAAGAGTTGCAATTTGCGTTCGAACATTCTATCTTGTTTATCTTGTTTAGGCATGATATAAAGTTAATATATATGCACTTAAATATATAAATACAAATAAAATGTTAATAATTACGCTGAAACGGCCAAGTATTTTAAATGTAGGTACGTAAAAATATGGCGGCCGGTAAAGGACGCTATTAATATTTTTACTAATCCGCGGCCGAAGTGACCAAAAAAAATGTATGCGCTGGTTCGGTGATAAGACCGGCGGGGAATTGGCTCTGGATTTATGGGAAAATCAAAGGAACTCACCGAGATCTGGACGCGTAGACCGCCTGGCGTAGTCGCACTGTATTTTTTCGTACCTTGCTTTATAATGTATTTTAATTTAAGTGGCCACTTTTCAATGTTAACAAACACTCTTCAACTTGTACTTTTAATTGCAAATTAATATTATTTAAACTGCCGATTATTCGATGGACTCGCGTGGTAAAAAAGGTCTTGTTCGCACAGCACTCCGTCAACGACAAATGTGTCGTTCTTCTCGAATTCTCCACCAGCCATCTTGTCAGCCACGCACCAATCGCGTGCCTCGGCGAGGGAGTGAGGGAGATAGAAGACACAACGAGGGAAATGGGTATAGGCGTGCCTTCTTATCACCCGCGTAATTTTGAACGAGATATAATTATACTGGGCCGTTTCGCTGTGGTTAATTTGGCCAAGACAATCATGCTTGAAACAGAAAAAATGAGGGCTTCAGGTTTGAATTTATTTGGAAACCTATAGCTATAAATCTTAATCTTAATTTATATATATCTTGTGTACGTGTGTATGACAGTGAACTCCTCTTAAACGCCTGGATAGATGTTGATGAAATTTTTTGTGTGTGTTCAAGGGGATTCGAGAATGGTTTAGATTCACAATTTGAACCACTGGAAAATGTTTTTTAAACACAATATTAGTATTTTTATTTTAACCGTCGTTCATTGACGTGAAGCGTCGCTTCACTTTGACATTTCATATGGCAGAACAACGTTTGCGGGGTCAGCTAGCAAAATATATTTTTTCGCACATTCCTCCCCCCGCGCCCGGCCCCGCCCGGCCGGTGTTGTCCACAGAGTATATTAATAAGTGTGTATGCGGTACAAACACGCCGCCATGCCTCTCAGTGGGCTGCGGGCAAACGTTTGCTCAGCACACTGCGCGGGCGCAACACACGATCCACTTTTCTTTCCACTAACATCAATATTTATCTACCATCCATTTTTTTTTTCGTTGGGTAAACCCTAGCATTGCAATGACTAGTCTGAAAAGAAGACTAATGAATGTAAATATTATTACATTGTATTACACCAAATGTTAAGCTCTATAAAACAATAAGTTAGTTAGGATCTTATAAGGTTTAAAATTAATTGAAAACATTTACATTACTTTTAACTTTTGTTGAGATTCCAATAATATGCGTATTGAAAAATAACGATGGTTTTAATACATGGATTAGTGAGCAACGGAAACCCGTATGGGCATTTAAAAGGAATTCCTTTGTAAGACGCTCACAAAGGTCAGAGGTTACAGTCGATGGAGGGCGTATAGTCTAATATCTACTTTGTGGTATAGTGGCAGGTGTTAGCTATCTATTGGTCGAATGCACTGTTAATATACTACGTAGGAATATTTTTTACAACACAGACGAACGAATAGGTATATCGTGGTCGCGATATCTCTGCACCTCGCTGGGACGCGACGCTCTCGCACTAACATTTCGATCTCGCGACGTTCTAATATTTTTTTAATCAATTTTGTAAACCTTTTTTAACTTAATATTTTAACGTGCAACAAAACAAATTAATTTTGGATCGCTGATCTGTTGCGTTGTATAAAATGATTGACTCATAAAATAGCAATCGGCGACAATGTTGAAGAACTCTCGTGTGCCTCGGGGGTCACGACTGTGACCTCCAGGGGCCTCCTAACGACTTTGTTAGCTCTCCTTTGGTAAATTAAAGCAATTAACTTTTATAGTTTTATTCCATTTAGACGCCCCTATCGTAAAATGATTTAAGTTATCGATACAGTAGAAGACATTGGTAGTATTGAACGAAATATCAGTCATAAAATCGATCATTTAATAGAAAAACATGAAACAATATGTAGCAATTAGATGATGCGAGATGCGTCCGGCGGAAGGTTGGTTGATAGACCAATGCTTTATTACTAACACCACTAACAGGACTAACTATCACTAACAGTCTCCAGTCCTCATACCTACTAACGAACTGACCAACTAATGTTTTAATTAACTCTCTCAACTCTCTCCATCCCAGTCCCTAATTGAGTCTTGTTCAAAGTCAGTCACAGTTGTCATGGGCGGCAGCGGATGGGTTGCTGCAAGCTCGTTTGCTATCTTGTATCCATAAAAAAATATAATAGCAGTTATCGGTGTGTCTGCCAAGGCCGGCGCTAATTTTGAGAGCATCCCCCCGTCCCGCTCGCTCCGGCCGCCGCCATGCTGGAGTGCTGTTACGGCTGATTAACAGAGACTTCGATGGGAACTCATAACTTTTTACGACGCGCATTGGACTCTGGAGTTGCCCCACAGAAGTGAAGTTTTAATGTTTTTCCGCGCGGTAATTGCGGTATTCGAGTATCAGCTTTTATTGATACGAAATCAATTTTACACGCCTTCAATATAATCTAAATTTAAGTTATTTAGAAATTTTTGTACGCGGAAAATTTATATTATAAGTAACGTATTCGTTGATTGCGGTATTAGTAGAAGTGTTGAAGGAATGAGTATTTACTGTGAGGCGTCCTTCAAGGCGGTCGCGGTCGCATTAGACATTCACCATCTAAAAATCTTAATTAAACTTTGATAAAATTATTTAAGAGCAGGTATTTTGTTAGATGTGCAAGCTATGCCATGTTTAGGTGCTGCGTGTAGAAGTACACCACCACTTTAAGCTATGAAGTCTCATATCAATGGATTTCCGCAACGAAACGCCTGATACAATTAACTTCATAAGTTTTTTCAGGGACTTAGGTAGGCACAGAATGATAAACTCCAGAATTAATTCCAATAAAATGAATTTGGACAGTCGTGTCGCTAGCTGAAGGTGCTCGAAATCAGCCTTTATCTACGTAACTTGCTCCCAGAGCAGCAGATTACTAAATAGTTGGTGATGAGAGCCACTCCGACAGCCGCCCGCCGCCCGCCGTTTCATTATGTAGGTGTGTCTGTCTGTCTGTACACTTAGCTGGTGGCGCGACGGCGCGTGCTGCGTCATCGCATGAGCCTTGGGTTAAGTGCTACCGTATGTATATTGTATATGTGCGGTTTTATATACAGCGCTGTATAGGCAAGGTGTAGCGTCCATAGCCCAGTGGCTTGCGTCGATTCAATGTGATCGACAGAGTTAAGCAACGACGACCGCGGTCGGTTTGTGTTGCGGATGGGTGACCGCTAGTGGCAAAATTTCATGGGCTACCGTGCTTCAGAGGGCACGTTCATCGGTCCTGGTTGTATTCAATGATGAAAACAATCGTTAAGCATTGTCGAAGACCTTCAGGTGGCTTGAGAACATTGGACATTAGATTGGCCACTAAACCCGTACGTATTGGAGCGACGTGGTGGAGTATGCTCTAGGCTTCCCGTGGGGGAGTCACGTGCCCAGCAGTGGGGAGTTTATGGTTGCAGCTTAGGTACCTTACCTACTTATGGGCAAATACTACTCTAGTGTTATAGAACATAGTCGTCAGAACAGACGGAATCAGTTTTAGCTTGAGCATTTACTTAACACGTAAATATAGACTCTTTGAGTGAAGTTTTGAAATATCTATTCACCATTCACAAAACAGTGGATGAGTGGAGATGAGTGAGCTTGTACGTACACGTTGGGTAATGCAAGCAGAAAATAGATAAGCGCCACGCACGTGCCTGCACGAAAGTTGTAAGCTTTCGTCGTAAGTATGCGTCGTGACATGAATCCAAATCAACCTCCTTCTGCCTCACACGCATCACCTCATCCATCTATCCATCAGCCTTTCAAAGTCCACCGCTGGACACAGACACAGGCCTCCCTCAATCGGTGCCACGTCTCCCGAACTTGCGCCTTCCCATCTCACAAAACGTCTTTCTTCGCATTAACAACAACGTAAGCGAAACAAGACTAATTCCAAGTCGACCGCCGCGTTTCGCGAATGCTCCTCCTTGTTCAATTTGCATACAATAAAAGGTTGTATCGCGACGCGGCGCGCGCGGGGAGAAGTGAAGTGACAAATTGGCGACCGTTAGCCAGCCACTCGCACGCGAACTTAGTAAGACCTCTGTGTGAACTATCCGGGATGACGCGGCCGTGCGAAGTGCAAAAACCGTTTCGTTTTCGAGCCCCGCAACGGTATGCCGGTAGTATTTATTATCCGAGACAATTGATTTTCAATTAAGGCTGAGATTTCGACACGCCAGCGATCAAGCCGACCTTATTCGGAAAAGATTTTGAGTGATGAAATTTTTCTTTTGAATTCATTTCAAAGACGAATACGCAATTAATGAAGCACAAGCAAGGCACTATTTCCAAAAATCCGATGGCCTGAGCCTTACTTCGTCCCACGGTTGGGCTCGGATCTCCTCTCGGAGATCGGAGGGAGGGTATGTAATATCAACTTTCTTATAGATAGACAGACTGAATAATTAGCATACGTAGTTTTATGTTCTGATTTTATAAATCCATCCTTTCAGTACTGTATTCAAGGATTATGATAGTCTTCGCATGGTAAAGAATTTGGCCAAGTCCGCGGGCCTCGGAGCGACGAAAGGAATTCATTTGATATTATTTCGTAACTCGATCCCCGGCCAGGCTGTGAGGGCTGCCAGTGACTGCCTATCTATCACAACCGTTTTATTGACTCACTGTTGGGCATGGGGCTCCTTTTGGAATGGGAGGGATGAGGCCATAGCCCACCATGCCAGCCGAGTGTGGATTACATTACGGAGTACTCTCAGGTATGCAGGATTCCCACGATGATTCCCTTCATCGTTACAGCAGACAGAGAAGTCATTGGAGCGTGCCGCTTGCATTTGATTGACCCACTCGAAGGAGAAGCAGTTCGATATTGGGCTGTCCTTGTCACCACTGCTGGCGTTCACGATCATTCAATTTTAAGCAATTCGATCACTGTGTCAGTGAGACAAACAAAGGCTTATTATATTATTATATAATTACATCACACACCACACGCCCCGCTTATCAGATACCCGCCTGATGTATCAAACGAGATAGCATGAGAAAATAGGTTTTAACATATAAAGTTACATTAAATTTCAAAGAGATTGATCGTCAGTGAAGCCCACTTGACAGATAAGTTACAGCCTCCCGCGCGGTAACTTATCTGTCATAAACCAGCTTCTAAGGCTCTGGACAACTGGGTGAAGGCACGCGGTAGTGTGAGAGCCAAGGTAAAGAAAATCGAAATAAACATTAAAACGCGATATTTATAGTCTCGTTCTTTTGAAGGACGAGGGCTGTCACTGTCAGGCTGTTCAAAAATATTGCATGTGCTACTGTACTGTAGCGCGAGCGAGCAGGCCCAAGATCAGGTCTCAACGAAAGGGTACCGAAATGAACTTCAATGAAACGTTCTTCAAGAATTCATCATGAATGCTGCATAGATATTTCGATAGCGGAGATGAATATAATATTATAGAATTCAAGTTAAGAATTAGTGTCAGCACGTTTACAATAAACGAGCAAAGCATCCTAAGGGAACATTTTTCGGGATAAAAAGTAACCTATGTGCTAATATAGGTTTCATCTAATGTTTCATCTAAATCCGTTTTATAGCTTTAGCGTGATTGTGTAAAAAACATTCATACATCCAAACATACGGACTTTCACATACATATAGAGTATCAGTAGGATGTAAGCCCAACAACCATATTGTCGTCTTTTTTCCTTTAAACTTGGCCGGATTTTACACGCATGTGTTTGGTGCGATATCAAATGTCTCGTATTATGTGGACACTCGGCTCAGCGGCTCGATTTGAAAGATAACGCCCATTTACATATAAATAATACTTTAAATCATAATTTTATTTATCTATAATGGCGATTAATATTATTGGGTGCTGGACCTTAAATGATCGGTATGATTCGACTAATAAATACCTCCTACAAAAATTAAGTGCCTCACAAAACACGGTGGGGAATTAGGAAGGAATTTTAATGAATTACATCTAATGCCGTGATGCTATGACCGTGTGTCGATATAAATATTATTCTTAGGTATATTCATCGAACAGAAAAGCATGCTTATTGCAATAATTGATGTGTCGGTACTGGGTGCCTAACTAAATACGCTGGCAGTTAATTTAAAACATTTCAAAGTAGTTCACAATTATTTTTATCAATGTAAGATAAAGCAAACGAGCCTGCATCAGCACCCATCTGCTGCCAGCCATGACAACTGTGACTGGATTTGAACAAAACTCTAACAGGATGGTTAGTTTAGATGGCAGAGAGAGTTAATAAGAACATTCGTTGGTCAGCTCGTTAGTTGGTAATGTTTGTATGTGTTTGTGTGAGAGGTGAGTTCGATAGCCACTAGGCTGTCACCGCTTCACTATATTCACGCGGCATTTAAACTTACAAAAATATTAGGTACAATCATTGGCTACTTAGATAGTGCTCTCGACCTTGGCTCGGCCGCAATACCGGCTCAATATTTACCGGCATCACACATCACTCACTTCACTTACATCACTCACATCACTATGTATATACTCTGTAACTTTGCATTTTATTCAGGTAGGTAGGTAGGTACTCAATGCTTATTCGTTTCGTTGCCACTGCTTGATTTGACACCTACTACGCGATAGATCAATAGACTTGATTTGGAGTTCATTAATTAAATGGCATCGAGTGTAGAAAATTGAGTAGACAGCGGTGTTACGTCGCGTCGGTAAAATATTAATTAATAAGTTACAATATAGACATGTAGCGTCCACAGCCCAATGGCTCGCGGCGATTCAATGTGACCGATAGAGTTAAGCAACGACGAGCGCGGTCGGTTTGTGGATGGGTGACTTAAGCCGCCGAAGCGCTAGACCTCCCGTAGATTTGTCTGCGGCGGGACCCGTGCCCAGCAGTGAGACGACTATGGGTTGTAGCTAATGTAGAAAAAACAGGATATGAAAATGTAGAAATGTGAAAATTTTTCAAGATTAGGTCTTATTATAAATTTCGATAGGAGCTTTTGTTGCAACACTAATTAAAGACTGTGCTTAGACGAAGAATAGATTCTATTTATTGAATTAAGCTGAACTTTATGACTCGACGGAAATTCATACCCACCGCCGGAGTTGTCTGAATCTATCACATGAATTTTTAATTGTTAATTTCAGACAAGGACAATTTATAGCGCCTACTTAGGTAACTTTTGCAAGACAACTTGTTCTCAGAAATACTGCTCTTTGATTCAACAACTTCTACGTTGCTCTGTTTCAACTAACTATAAGTGTAGTTAGTATACATGATAAGTACCACAGAACAGATAAATCTACTTCTCTGCTTATACGACTTACTATTTAAAGTAATTTCACGGTGGTTTTCGTTCAATTATCGCATCTCGACTCAACCGTTCCTCCGCTCCGCGCAGACTCGATCGCGTGTAGAGATCCCAAATGGCATGTCAACGTTTACCCACGAAAAGATTCCTGTGGGAACCGGCGATAACGTCAGTCTTCTTAAGACTACGTGGAAACATAAAATCGGGCAAAATCTTAACAAATCTACTGAAGGTGATTGCTTCGATCCGTGGCGGGAAAGTCAAATAATTTTTTTTTTGTTTTTTACCAATTTTTGTCCAGCCCGTTTTAGCAGGTGGGGTTTATTACCACCGCGCCACGGACTCGATCAAAATCCATTGCATTAAAAAACCTAAACAACTCCCCTTTCTGATTTCATCATTACCTCGTAGTAATATCTTATTAATTCGACAGCAGCGCTGCAATTGGCGACCATGGGAAGCCGTTAGAGACACCATCGTAAACGACCATTAAAACTTTCTATCGCCCTTCAACTGATCGGTAACAGAAGATTCAAATCACAACGATCATTACGAATAGCCGCATGGGATAATTGCGGGTCCAAATATCCCACTCACTCTTAGTACCTAGAGCCATAAAGGTGCTAACTCCCTGCTAAAGTGAACTTCGCTATTAGACTCGAGTTAAATGCGAACTATCAGTATAACATAGAGTACGCAGAGAGCTTTGAATGCAGTGGTAAGGCCGGCCGGCTGCGCGCGCGCAGGTCCGGCCAACCAGTTCGCGCGCCCTCCATTGTAACCCGCGATTTTCGCGACGCACTTGCTACAATTCACAATCGATAATTACCGTTTATCCGCATGCACGGCCGGGCGTCGAACCTGGTCGACGCATCCATCGACTTCACTCACTCACTAGTTCACTACACTGTTCACAGTTTCACAGGCACTGGACGGGGGATGCATCAAGGCACTTCACTAGGCACGCGGGGCTCGCTCGGCAGTGTTCGGCAATGCTCGGCAATGCTCGGGCACGTCGGTCCGCGGCGGGCGTCGCGCGCGCACTGCACTGGCCAGCCCCCCCGCAAAGCTCCGCAAGCACTGATAGCGGAGCTTCCGCGCCGTAAGCTGCCGTGCTAGCCGTTCCTCGCGGTACCTGTTTGCGGTTTCCGCTTGCGAAATTCATTAGTCGAGGCTTTGGAGCTTTTAACGTGGATAAAAGGTGAGTAACTGAGTATTCTCTACGTACGTTGACAGTGCTTAGTTCTGGTCGATTAAGGCGCGCTCCGGTCAACCAATCAATCGGATGAACGGCTTGTAATGCAATAAAAGCGGGTTCTCCACGGAAGAAGGGCGTATCTCCACGATACGAGTAGCACATAATAATATACATAGATAAAGTTTGTGGTAAAGTTTGGACGCGTAGCGAAAGTTAGTTCTTTGAGTTACAACATGTACAAGGTTACTTATTTATATCTTCTGAATACGTTATGTTTGGGTATCGACATACTCGTATTTACCGAAGCATGACAGGAAACATGAAAAAGGGTTTTTGTCTTAGAGTTTATAGTTCACCTTTACAGCTTTACCTTGGAAGCTGAGGCAACAAGCGTTACACGCGTTTATTTTCGTAAAAAAATATTCAACATAAAGACTTATGTTTATGTATTATATGTGTGTTATGTAACAACATTAATCCTGAGTCCCAATCCGGCTCCAACCTAACTAAGTGCTGATACAGCTCTATAGTGTATAGGATTAGAAGCCAGCGAAGCGTACCAGCCCGTCAGCTAATGAAGATGTCACCACGCAGCGGCAGCGGCAGCGCGAGCCGACGGCTATGATGAAGAGCTAGGGTTACAAGTAGCGGGACTGGCGACGCGAGCGTGTGAGACCTGCACTAGACACGCGTGCCGGGAGCGCAGCCGACTGCAACGGGGCGACCGTCAGAGCAAGCCGTAAGCTGGTGCCCGGTCCGGTGACGCGGTAAAGACCTCACGCAATTGTCAATTAGAAAAAGACTAGTGGACGCCCGCAGCTTCGCTCGCGTGAAATTAGACATTCACTAACTTCGAAAATGGCAGTTTCATACTAACTTTGCACCCCCGTTTTACCCCCTTAGGGAGTGAATTTTCAAAAATCCTTTCTTAGTGCTCCCCTACGCTATAAAAGGAACCCCTGTGCAAAATTTCAAGTTTCTAACTCTTATAGTTTAGGCCCTGCGTTGATATGTCAGTCAGTCAGTCAGTCAGTCAGCTTCTCCTTTTATATATATAGACTAGTGGACGCCCGCAGCTTCGCTCGCGTGGAATTAGACATTCACTAACTTCAAAAACGGCAAAGTTTCATACTAACTTTGCACCCCCGTTTTACCCCCCTAGGGGGTGAATTTTCAAAAATCCTTTCTTAGTGCTCCCCTACGTTATAAAAGGAACCCCTGTGCAAAATTTCAAGTTTCTAACCCTTATAGTTTAGGCCCTGCGTTGATATGTCAGTCAGTCAGTCAGTCAGTCAGTCAGTCAGTCAGTCAGTCAGTCACCTTCTCCTTTTATATATAGATTTAAGCTTGAACACATCAGTCATCGCATTCCTTTCAGTGGCATATTTATTGTTCCGTCTGATCTCGGAATAAGGTAGGTATGGTCACAGGAACACTAGATATTTCAGGCCGCACTGGGCTAAACCCATAATGTGGCCCACTCATACAAAAGGGACCATATGTACTTAATGTATGTCTAATCTTGGTAAGGGACCATAGAATTATAATCTATCGAGTTAGCCAAGTGTGTATCGGCCACTGTTGGCCGACTTCACATCCCTTCGAGAACATTATCGAGATCTCTTAGATATTATAGATTACATACCTACATATATAGTGGACGCCCGCTACATAACAGTTTCGTTTGCACCTAGTAATATTATATAGCCTATGTCACTCAGTGAAGATGCAGCTTTCTAATAGTGAAAGAATATTTGAAATCGGTCCAGCAGTTTTTTTTAGCGGCACGCACCAATGGACTTATCTAAGTTGAAAATGTCACCTGCTGCAACGGTGAACTTATAGTGTTAAGAATATACTGTACCTATTTATTTTTAAATAATAAGTGTTTGTATACAATATAGGTATTTATTTATTTTAAAATTTTAAATAATTCAGAGAGCGCAGCGCCTTGAACATTGCGCTTGACCGCCGCGAGTCAATTGTTGTTTGTGCATCATATAAACCGACGGACTGATTCATAAAAATCCCTTATTACACGTACGAGTATACACCGTTCAATAGTTTTATGCTCAATAAACGTTTCATTACTTTCATTAATTATAATGTTTCATTATACTTCTCTACACTAAATGACCGCTATGGCTGGTTTCGCCTTATTATGTTGTCATTCTGAGTAATATGTACCTACAGTATACACATTAAATAGCAAAGGTAAAGTGAGAATATCGAGATTCATGTTACATTTAAATAATTAATAGGATCACCAAGAAAAGCAATGTGTTGACGCGAAGCGGCGGAAGAGGCCTTAACCTAGGCCTTGTAGTTAGTGGAGTATATTTTTGTTTATATGGGTGGTTTGGTTTGGTTTGGACCGACGCCACGCGCGCTTACCTCGGACACAGGTCGGGGCGCGCCGCGGCGCCGCGCCGGCGGGGCGCGCGGGAAATCCACTCGAATCCAGCTATGTTCGCCAGCCACACACTAAACCACACTTCACCAGGGTCCCTGACCCATATCCTTCACTTAAACTAACATATTTTTGAGTTTTGATAACTTATTTAGTGTCTATTTGATCGCAACGCTTTGTTGCATATTACCGGCGCGGGAGATTATCGTAGACTGATTTTTCCGACGTCCCTCTCTTTCTCTTACCCCGAGCGCATCGGCTTGAGCGTGCGTGGGAAAGGGACAGAGGATATGGGTCAAAGTTAATTCACTGAAACATTATTACGGCGGCAACACAATGAAAAAAAGAAAATAGTGACGCCGACAGATCTGTGATGTAATTTAGGCATTTTCAGTTACTTATTTATTTATAATTTAAGGTTTTTCTAGAAGTTCAATAGACAACAATGTTTATGTGTTTATGTAATGTTTTACAATAATGAAATGTTCCATTCGTCGTTAGTACTTATCTGTGTCGATCACATTGAATCGAAGCGAGCCATTGGGCTACGGACGCCCCATATATACATTACATCTATACTTCTATACTACTACATTAACATCACGTTACATTGCTTTATTAATAAATCAAATTTAAGTTAAATTACATACCTATGTGATAAATAGATTTACCTATGCATATAAAAATTTGTTATATAAACTAAATATTAAAATTTTAGGTCCCCGAAAGATAACATCGGGGGGTTGAAATATGACAAAATATTTTTTTTAAAATCTCTCAGATATGCGGGCCTCACTGTATTCTGGTTACAGCCAGTCTAAACGCTTACAGCCAGCCAGAGCCTCACAGCCACTTCATTAGTGGTGCTGCTACATTTTCACCAGATTATACAGACTTTTCTAACAATAAACAGGCGGCAACAGGTAAAAGGTTTTTGTCAACTCTACAAAAAGAGAATGTTCGCGCGGGCCGATGTATCCCAAGCGGCCCGACAGGTGACGCTCGTTCCGATTAGGCCCGACGGGCCTGACGGGCCGACGCTCGGCCGGCAACAGGCGATAAGCTGATTACAAGATTAATTAAAATTAAAGAATGTGTTCTAAAGAACTCGCAAAGTACCTGCTATGATCCCACATACGGCTGATCAAATTGGGGATACTTACTGTAAGAGATAGGACTTAGTGCGTACTGTATTGTACTGTGTGTGTACTGTATTGTACGTAGATACACATTGAATTAATTGCGTGATTTAGTCTCGTAGACGACCTTACTTAATATATTTTTAGTCGAGCACAGGCCAACCGGCTAGGAGCACAGGTCAACCCATTGTCGAATATTCTCGATGTTTTCGCTAAGATTGTTATTACAATAAAATTGTAGACAGCTTGACGTATCTTCGAAGTACGGGAGCTTTCATGAAATGTTGCCACCAGCGCTCACCCAACTAATACACGAATATGTTCAATTTCCGAATGTCGTTCATAGCAGCTGTACAGAGCGCGCCCGGCGTTGCTTAACTCGATCACGTACGATCGCCGCGAGCCATGAGTGTACGAACACGTCTTGGTTTGGGATACAGATGCTGGGTCGCTACCGTACACGTACGAGTCCTCTCTCCCATCATTCACACCACACAGATAACGAATGAGCGCGCTAATTACCACAACAACTCAGCGCCGGTAGCCGGCGGCCGTCGCTCCCGACAGGACACAGCGCAGCGCCGTGGCTCCCTCATTAAGCGCCGCAGTTGCACGCGCCTGTCACTGCGCATTTTCTGCCGCGTCTGCTGCGAGGCCCGTCTTAATCCGCGCGATAAGGCTGCCGGTGCGCGGTAGCCCGGGACGCCGCGAGCCTGCTGACCGCCGCGAGCATTGCTTTCTGATGTGTCGAGTGCGGACTGTGGACTGCGGACTCTTCCCTCGACGATTACTTTGCGTTGTTGGAACTTGTTGCACATATTTTACCCTGTACCTTTATGTGTTTGGCGGAATAAATAGTGTTACGTGTTAGGGTTCGAAGGATTTGGAGAGAAAGACCTGCTGACTCAATGAAGACTTTATTCACTAGCACTAACACAAAGCACTAGGTCAAACACTAAACACTAGGTCCAACACAATGCACTAGGTCCAAACACAAAGCACTAACGATGTCCTAGGTCGTAAGCCAAGTCGTAGGTATCACTTGTTTCACTCCGGTATCACTAGTTTTCACTTCGAAGTCGCCTCGAAAGCTCGAACTGAACTCAAGTCGCCCGCCTCCATGCGGCGTATTTATACACGGGCCGACACGTTCCAGATCTTTCGGGAACGTTTGCGTAAGCACCCGATTGTTCGAGACTAATACACCACTAACGCCATCTAGTATCGAGTTGGGGTATCACGTTGCCTGTGCGTTCACTGAATGGTTCCACCATCGGCGCTAGATGGCGCTAGCTTCCCTGTGCCTTCGTAACACCACTCCCCTCTTAGCGATGCTCGTCCCGAGCATCGTTGTTACTGCCATGGTAACGCGCCAGACGGTCTATGTGTACCACTTTGAATGCCCCTCTTGGTTGCTTTTGAATCCTATACGTCACATCATTCAGTCGGGTAACCACTTTGTATGAACCGTCCCACTTGGTCTGCAACTTTGGAGATTTTCCTTTCCGGCGAGTTGGGTTATGCAGCCACACCAGTGACCCTTCCTCGAAGCCGCTCGTGTTCGATTTCCGGTCGTATCTGGTTTTCATGCCCCCACTTGACATTTTCTTTCCCTGATCCCGGGCAGGGGATGAAGCCCCTTGCTTCTTCAGCTCCTCTATTAATTTCTCGATCCTTTTCATCCTTGCCACCTGGGTCTCCTTCTGCGGGCAGTTGAGCTGAAGATGGCCCCTCTCACCACACTTGTAGCACATGACTCCATATCTTTTCTTCGTAGGAGCCTTAACCTCCTTGACTTCCTCAGAGACCTCGCGGATCTTATGGGTCTGCCGTATGTCATGGCGAACAGCCTCGACCTCCAAAGCATGCGCCAGTGCTTCCTTTAGCGAGGTATGGTGACGAAGCCTCAAAGCAGCTCTGACCTCCAGGTCTTTGATTCCGTCGACAAATGCTTGAAGAATATTCGTGTTTACCATCTTGGTGTCGGCTCCCGGGTATGCCTTCCTGACGAGTTTTTCTATTTCCAACGCCCATTGCTGTAGTCCTTCTTCTGAGCGTTGGACTCTGTCACGCAGTTGGGCACGGAACACGTGCTCCAGGTGTCGCTCCCCGTATCTGGATTCAAGTGCCTCCATCAGGTCTTGGAACCCATTTCCTGTGTGTGGCAGTGCTTCCAGGACCGACAAAGCTTGCCCTCTGAGCGCAACAGTGAGAGCGGTCAGGCATTGTTCTTCCGTCCATCCGTTGGCAGTAGCAACCATCTGGAACTGCCTACGATAAGCGTACCAAGAAGTAGTGCCGTCGTATGGTGGCACTTTTACTCTTGGTCCTTGCACCACTCCGGTAGTTCCACTAGACATCGCAACTCCCATGGTTTCAAGCCGCACTACTTTCTTTTGTAGTTCAGCGAGGCCGGTTTTCACATTTTCAACATCCAACCCCAACCCAGTAACTCGTTCTTCCACTACGTCGAAATCTTTTCGAAGCTTAATCATCGTGACGCTAACATCATTTATAGCCCCAAGCACTTTTTCTTGGAGGTCTCTTTGTTGCTCTTGTAAAGCGCCCAACTTCCGTTCCTGTGACTCTTGCAAAGCACCGAGCTTGCGTTCTTGTGATTCCTTCATTTCCTGAATTAATTCAAATAAACTTCCTAATTGAAGAGCCACTTGAGGGGTGTGGTCAGTGGGCGTGGCCTGGTAGGCGGGGCCAATGGGCGGGGCCTCCGCGGCTCGTTGTGCCCTTGTCCTGACGCCCTCCTGGGAGTCCTCTCTCGGAGTCAATGGCATCTCCAAATCTCACTTCCGACACCAGTTGTTACGTGTTAGGGTTCGAAGGATTTGGAGAGAAAGACCTGCTGACTCAATGAAGACTTTATTCACTAGCACTAACACAAAGCACTAGGTCAAACACTAAACACTAGGTCCAACACAATGCACTAGGTCCAAACACAAAGCACTAACGATGTCCTAGGTCGTAAGCCAAGTCGTAGGTATCACTTGTTTCACTCCGGTATCACTAGTTTTCACTTCGAAGTCGCCTCGAAAGCTCGAACTGAACTCAAGTCGCCCGCCTCCATGCGGCGTATTTATACACGGGCCGACACGTTCCAGATCTTTCGGGAACGTTTGCGTAAGCACCCGATTGTTCGAGACTAATACACCACTAACGCCATCTAGTATCGAGTTGGGGTATCACGTTGCCTGTGCGTTCACTGAATGGTTCCACCATCGGCGCTAGATGGCGCTAGCTTCCCTGTGCCTTCGTAACAATAGTATCAATAATTCAGTATATATCGCCGGATATATACTGAATTACCGGATACCAGCAGGTTTAAAATGTTATGTCGACTAACAAATGATGATGACGCAATCTAGTCAAGCGTCACCTTGTGTTCAGACATTCTAGTCTTGTGTATTTCTGTAGTTGTAACCTCCCGAAGCTCGCTTCCATAGAGGAACTGATTAATTAGTCAGATTAGACCCGACGAGGCGCCACGCTCACACTTCTCGGTACTCACGGCTATAATATTTCAAAACTTATTTTCATAATAGCTACATCATTAAAATACTATTTCCATAATTATCAATTTTGTAAAATATCACACGTTGAATGGTTACTGCAAATTGGTTACAATATTTATGTGTTGTTTTAGAATTAAAATGTACATTTTAAGCAGATGTTTTTTTTTTATATGACCTAATGAAATTCAATCCAACCTAATTGATTTTGATATCGCACCAATTTATACTTAATATTTACTGATATAATTCTAATATGTACTAGTTTTTGCCCGCGACTTTGTCCGCGTGAAATTCGAAATTAAGAAAATAGCGTTCTGAGCGAGTCTTGAGGTCTGTGCTTGGCCCGCTATCAATTGGCTGGACATTGGTTGGACTTCATTGGACGTTTTCAGTATTATCAAGGAAACTGATGTGTGGTATAGCTATCTATACGGATCTATATCCGTCGGAAGATTTTACCCCATTTATACCCTAAAGCTTTTTTGAAAAGCGCCGAAAACATCCGGCTTCTACCCTATAGGTAGAGTGTTGTACAGGCAAAGGGTTTTTGTAGCAGTTAATGATCCCTGCAAAAATACTTTCTAGAATCTAAATAATTCCTATACTGTGTACCTAGAAACAGCCTCGCATCACGCATGGCGAAGCGCCCTGGCCCCTGCGTAACCCGATACAACTCAGCTAGCGGAGTGCTTTTGATGGAGGCGCGATCGCGAGGAACTTGCAGAGCTTTCGTTTACTTTGGAGCTTTGAACGGTCCGTGTTTACCCACTATAACGCGTGACAACCAAGTGGCTATCGAGCTCGCGGGGTCCGAGTTAAAAGCCTAGAGGCAAGCACCAATTTTCTTGCAAGACGTTTCTGAATGCGTTTTCTTTTACTCACTTTACTTAGGTACTTTACTTTACTTACTTTTCTAAGTTTTCTTATGCGTTTCAAGTATTTTAAGTATTTTAAATGTCACCTGCTGGTGAAGAAAGTGATGACTTATGGATCCGAGACGTGGTCCTCTACCGTCGGCCTCATTCGCAAGCTCAAATTCGCTCAGCGTGCTATGGAAAGAGCTATGCTCGGTATTTCGCTACGAGACCGGATTCAAAATGAAATCCGTACACGAACGAGGGTTACCGACATAGCTCGTCGAGTGAGCAAGCTTAAATGGCAATGGGCAGGCCACGTCGCTCGTGGGACGGACAAGCGATGGGTTAGAGAGGTCCTAGAGTGGAGACCACGGCTCGGGAAACGGAGCACAGGCCGCCCTCCCGCTAGATGGACTGATGACCTGGAAAAGTCAGCGGATAACCGCTGGATTCAGAAGGCACAGGATCGGGAGGAGTGGCACTGAATTAGGGAGGCGTATGTCCAGCAGTGGACTTTAAAAGGATGGATGGATGGATGGATTCAGCTATTTGCGAAGGTTTTAGCAATCACAAGCAATTACCGACTAGGTAATTAAACCTAGTAATTAGGTAGCTTAAAATGTACATCTGATGGGCCAGTATTTTACTTATTAGTTTAACATGCGAGTAGTTTCTCATAGTTTTTTTACAAACCAGGATTATCATTATAAATGTACACTGGACCACAGAATAATAGTACACTGGACATGTAAACTACAACATCATGTTTAAATAAAGACCTTTTGAAATTGAAATTGAATTGATGGGCCAGTGAACCTTGCCAACCGGTACTTCATTCACTCGACAACCCGTGGCCCCGTGGCGTGGCCCCGTGCTCTCGTCGACCTGACCCCAATTAAACACATCGAACCGCTCTAGTTCATCAATTCAAATATTAAACTATGGAATCTCTGCGATGAATAATTAAGATCATAATCATAATCTGCACCGGACTTGGTCATTTTGCTCGTCTTCGTCAATTACATTCAGCTTGAGTTCACTCGAGTTTACACTCAATGCTCAGGTGATAGAGTCTGGACTTGAGTAACTTGCGGGCCGGTAGTGCGGGGAAAATATTACCATTACGCTTGTAGTACTCCGTGTCACCCTTGTCATAAAGGGTACGTTAATTGGCTCGTTACCACACCAGTGCGCAGTAAACGTCCGTTCTGCCCGTGGCTAATACGTGACTGTTTACGTCACTCCCGTGTGCTCGAGACAAACGTCATGTTTAACAGATTATATATAGATCGCATACACTACATCCCTTCCTTATTATAAATTTAATAATCGAGAACATAGTCCACATTAAGATAGCAAACGAGCTCGCAGCACCACCCATCCATTTGTTAATTAAATTAATTTTTTTTTTTTTTTTCCAAAGTTCACTAACATTGCAATTGGAGAATTAAATATTTCAATCTTGCTTACATATGAAATGCATACTTCTATGTATTTTCATTCTAAGATGAGTTACCTTCTGGTACTGTATACGTAACCATAATTATTTGTCTAATTAACACCAAATGTACGCTTTCAAACGTAAGATTTAGAAAAATAAGCAAAATTTGTTTGTGAACGCCGTGCCCGCCGCGAGCACGTTCACTCCTGAAGATGATCATCACAAGAGACCGAAACCAGTCGGACCATTCTCGACTCAAACCACACGTGAGTAAGCCGGTAACTTCAACCATGAATATAGACACTCACGAATCGTTCAGTAATAAAATTTGTTTCGTTTACAACTGACGTTGGGCTTATACCGGCTGATAGCGTGTACGCAATGGTCTCGCTTATCTTTTTCGCTCTAATATGGGTATCTATGTTATTTTTCTTTCGCATTGCCAATCTATTAAGTATTATAAACCTATGAAGGACACCAGTTGATCAGATCGTTAGTAACAGTCCAGCCAGCAACCGTCAGCAAGTCGCTTCATGTCAGACATAAACACGACACGCGCCGCGTTTGATGCGTTGGTGGCGTATTTGTAATATAATGAGTATTGTTTTTTGGATTAGTCATCAACGGATATCATATACTATATAGTCGCAATTGCAGTCAGTAGGAAGTACTAGGTTTCTAGTTGTGTTTTCACAAAGCCTAAGATTGTATTCGATCTTGTAAACTGGCATGTTACACCATCCGGATGTCGATACTATATATTCAAGCATGTTTTTAAAATGTCCATACATGCATATGAGACTCCGACACCCATAGCACAGGTCAGTACCCAGTTTAGGGTCCATGATTTTTATTTATTTTTTATTTAATAAAGTATCGCTCTAAAAATCCATATGTAGATCTCGTAGATTTATGAAACAACTAGAAATAATGAGCTAGGTACCTATCTCACGACGAGTAAGTACATTCCTTACTACTACATCCATCCTTCAAAAGTGTTGGATACTCGGCGTGCCGTTTTCTATCACCATTACAATGGCCCTATCCCAATACATAAGTCACAAAAAGGTATTGAGTAAAGAAAAATATCAGTATAAAATAGACATTAATTGATACGGACATAGGCCTTTCCCAAAATGCAGGCCTCCAAAGCAATGCCTACGGAATGTGTATTAGAATTTATAATAAGATATCCGAACCTATACAAAACTTGTTGATTTTTTTTTTTTTTTTTTGACAGCATAATCTAAGTGACCCATTAATTTACCTACTATGACATTTGCATACCACAAAGTGGTAAGAGTGAGGGACTACCTTTAATTGTAGCATCAAATTGTGCTACTTAAAATATGGAACGTACTTACAGCAAAGCAGCGTAGTTTCCGACACATAGCATAGGTACCGACAACCTTACCCTTCGACGGCTGAGCAACCATACCCTTCGTTGGCCGCGTTTGGCTTTTTATAGGCACGGTCGGGTAGTTGACCGCTTAGTGAGGGTCGATCGTGCACCGTCCTCGGCTGCACCTTGGACTTTTTCAGGATGTAACTTTTCTTTAGTAGGTAGGCATTATCCAATCATTTGTAACCACTGGCTGTTGCAGCTGTCACCGTAGCACCGCGACCGCCTAGCGCACCTGTAACACGACGCATCAAATGCGCCCGTCCGACGATGCATCTTGTGCAGACACGGGTATTCCCATTACAAGTGCTATATCCGATCTAGGCTTAAGAGTACGTACGCGGCGCCAGCATGGTATGCTCTGGCGGCGCCACGCAGCGCAAGCGTCTCCAGGCCCAGCCTCGCCCTGCGAGAAATCACAGGAGCGGGGCGCTACGTCCGGAACGCGGTGATAGCGCGCGACAGCAGGCTGGACGTGTTATGTATAACCGCGCCGACAATGGGCCACATCCTCACCTAAGAGGGACAGCGCCGCTGCACGCGCGCAACCCTGAAGGCCGACCGCTACATAGAGAGCTGTTGGACCTTCTTCCCTCCGACCATCTAGGGGGAATTCGTGACATACGGCTAGTCGCGTGCGCGACGTACGACTGGCTCTCACGCTCAACAGCGGGGAAGTCACCAACGGGGTTTACCCCTGGAGCAATTTCCCGGATAGAGGGGATCTCCCCTTATTCCGAATTCCCTCAGCGCAGGAGTGCCTACAGCGCCGCGCAAGAGGAGGAAAGGTGACAGACCTGTCTGGTATTCCCACTACGAATCCTGTGCAAAAGGGAAATAACCTGGTGACCATCATCTTTTCCATTGCTTAAATCTTAAAGCAACTGTAGCGTTGTCTCCTTCGAAATTCAGCTTTTCCGGAGCTGGCAATAAGTTTGTAATTTTCGTGGTAGGTAGATATGGGGCGACCTAGAACTGAAGTAAATCTTGGTAACTACAAGTTTACAGTATATTATTAATTCATCCCCACATCTACATACAGTCAACTAGTATCATAATGCATTTACTGCCTGATACGCAATCATGTACGATTTACAATTTCATGTAGGTTCGCACTACCTAAACACATGATCACATACGATTTACAATTTCATGTAGGTTCGCACTACCTGAACACACGATCACGTACGATTTTCAATTTCATGTAGGTTCGCACTACCTAAACACACGATCACGTACGATTTTCAATTTCATGTAGGTTCGCACTACCTAAACACACGATCACGTACGATTTTCAATTTCATGTAGGTTCGCACTACCTAAACACACGATCACGTACGATTTTCAATTTCATGTAGGTTCGCACTACCTAAACACACGATCACGTACGATTTTCAATTTCATGTAGGTTCGCACTACCTAAACACACGATCACGCACGATTTACAATTTCATGTAGGTTCGTACTACCAGTTACACACGATCACGCACGATTCACAATTTCATGTAGGTTCGTACTACCAGTTACACACGATCACGCACGATTCACAATTTCATGTAGGTTCGTACTACCAGTTACACACGATCACGCACGATTCACAATTTCATGTAGGTTCGTACGACCAGTTACACACGATCACGCACGATTCACAATTTCATGTAGGTTCGTACTACCAGTTACACACGATCACGCACGATTCACAATTTCATGTAGGTTCGTACGACCAGTTACACACGATCACGCACGATTCACAATTTCATGTAGGTTCGTACTACCAGTTACACACGATCACGCACGATTCACAATTTCATGTAGGTTCGTACTACCAGTTACACACGATCACGCACGATTCACAATTTCATGTAGGTTCGTACGACCAGTTACACACGATCACGCACGATTCACAATTTCATGTAGGTTCGTACTACCAGTTACACACGATCACGCACGATTCACAATTTCATGTAGGTTCGTACGACCAGTTACACACGATCACGCACGATTCACAATTTCATGTAGGTTCGTACTACCAGTTACACACGATCACGCACGATTCACAATTTCATGTAGGTTCGTACGACCAGTTACACACGATCACGCACGATTCACAATTTCATGTAGGTTCGTACTACCAGTTACACACGATCACGCACGATTCACAATTTCATGTAGGTTCGTACTACCTAACATATTCTTGCTATCTGCGAAAACTATTGATGATAGAATAAAAATTAAATAATGTACTACGACTTTGCAGACACCTCATTATTTACAAAAGTGTCGCGATACCATATATCCAACTACTGTAGTTATGCCACTATAACAACTTTTTTACATTTTAAAAGTTGATATAATTTGCTCAATATAATCAAACCACATTATTCATACCTCTGTATCAGTCCTTATCGCATTAAATGATATTTTATTAAAGACCGTTTCAATACCCGTAAAATACAAATTGTTAAAATCGGAAATTCCATTCAAAACATACCAATAACGAATTTAAAATGTCCGTCTAAGGAAAATAATGCATTTATAAAATAAAGCGGTGTGGGTGGCCCCGCGCAGCGTAGTCTCAGATATATTACTTAAAGGATGAATAGAATTGATGAATTGCTTCATATTAGCAACAAATGTTTGCAGTCGAATTAATTAATAGAAACATAGGATATGTAGGTACCCTTCATCTCGATGATCCCCGAAGAGTATCTGTATCCATGTTACATGTCACACATGTCCACAATACAGATTAAAATCTTTTCGTTTTACACCCATATGAGCAATTCTTCAGGTAGGCAATCCATTTCACACAGTACAGATTAAAATCTATACGTTTTATCCCTTTAAGAACAATCCTTCAGGTAGGTGTAAGTACCTGGTTATGAGTTTATGATACAATTTATTTATTTATGATTTTGTTATCACTGAAATAAGAGCCTATATCATCTTGTCTACTTGAAACTTATATAATAATAATATAACTTAATATAATATGCCTTGGCCAAAGGCAACGAGTTTTTTGTAGTAACTTACATAAAAAATGCTGTAAATTCAATCTATTTATAAAGCGTATTTTTTATTATGTATTGGAATGAAATACAACACAGGTAATACAACAAAGAGCCTACCTACTCTTTTTGAAATTCATAGGTATTTGTGAAATTTAAATTTTTATTATAACTAGGTAAATATAAATAAAATTTTATTTTTGAAATTAAAAGTATTTGTGAAATTTGTGTAACGAAAATTGTAATTATTGTGCTTGTATTATTTTTCATGGAAATAAAGGGCTATTTTATTTTTTATTTTTATAATATAATATGCATGTTCTCTGTGTAAGTTGTGCTTCCTTGTAAGTGACATTTTCACTCTGGCACACAACACCATTTAATGTAATTCGTATAATAATCTGTGAAATGTTGTTGGGATGCCTTAACTCTAATAATTAAATAAATACAAGAAATCAACCTATCTAGGTCAATACTTAGTACCGTTAGGTATGGCTTATTAAATTACCAGCTTTAGTTGTAATTCATTAAAATTATTGATTACTAAAGTCATAGCCTCGAATAAATAATAGCATAACTAGTGTTGCCGCTGTTGTTCCGGTATAATATTACTCAAAACAATATAAAACCACCACACAGTTTACGGTAAGTAGTTGTAATGTATTGGAAAACAATGGCGGTTACATACATGTTACGTACGGACAATTCGATTGGTCGCGTAGCGGTCCCACGAACAAGACATTCCGTGCCTAACATTGGACGGGTCTCTCACCACTCTAGATTTAGTTTAGTAATAAGTTAAAATGTAATTTTCTATTGAAGAAAATTAAATAGTTTATAGAACTTAACGTCTCGACCACCTAATTTCACCCTGCCGCCGATATGTAACTTACATACCTACACGATACATAATTCTAAGTGTTCACTGAGTGCGATGCGTTATAGTGAAGAGTAGGACGCGAATCATACATGAGTTTGTAAGAGTAGCCTATTTTTTTTTTTGTAATGAGCGCGCACAATGTCCCACCTCAAATGAGGCGAAGTGTATATTGTTCGTCGCGATACATTTGAAGTACTGACTAGAACAACTAGGAATTCGAACTCAATTTTATGAATAATAAAAACTGTAATTATTTGTTTACAATAATCTGCCGCGATACCTGCCTCCCGCACAGCAATGCCGCGACACGATGATTAGGTAATCGGGATCCTTATGGACAGAGGTATGTATATTTATTTTATGTTGATCCATCAGTAATTTAACAATCAATCATAAAGTAACAAACATCCAATGCATAAAGTTCTTAGACCATCCAATTTTATTTATGTACCTACATACTTATTCAACTTTCCTCTCTCCGTATTTCGAAAAAATATTTTTAATATTTTTAATTTACCACTAACCTTTTATTCTCGTCGCCATATGTAGTACTCCGTGTCACCCTTGTCATAAAGGGTACGTTAATTGGCTCGTTACCACACCAGTGCGCAGTAAACGTCCGTTCTGCCCGTGGCTAATACGTGACTGTTTACGTCACTCCCGTGTGCTCGAGACAAACGTCATGTTTAACAGATTATATATAGATCGCATACACTACAACGCTTAAGATATTAAACGTTGTTTTGTAATAAGTAATAACGTTAATTAGCTCGCAACACCGCGAATTATCTCCGCGCATAAATAAATGTTACCATTTACTAAACTAATTTAAGACGCCATGACGCGTTTTTTTTTATCCCATCCGCTGCTAACCATGACAAATGTGACAAACTTTGAACAGGATATAGAAAAGGACAGTGGGAGTTATTATTCCCATGCAGCACGAAAGAGAGACAGATCTCTTCCGTGGACCGGATTAGTTCGTAGGTATGCGGAATATAAAGCAGAAACTACTTCTGTTACTGTTAATAATATCCCGGTAAGTTAGTTTTAAGGTCAGTGTGGTCTAGGAGAGGCCTGCGTCCAGCAGTGGGCCTCAAAGGGCTGATGGATGGAAGCCGAAGCGCTACCCTCTACCTAGATCCCAAACCCAAAACATATTCATACAGTCTTTTATGAGACAATGTGTTGTATAATGTGTTGTATATGTGTTTAATGAAAGATGCTCCAATGTATCTAAAATTAATTAAAACTGAGGCTAATCGATTATTACTATCCTGGCGGACAACACGCGAGCGCAAGCCTCGCCGCCGCCAATTTTTTATTTTTTTATAGTATAGACGGACAAACAGACATGCGGGCCACCTGATGGTAAGTCGTCACCGTCGTCTAAGGACACGTGCGACAACCATGGTCGCGCGTGTCCATAGACAGTCTACTCTAGTCTACCAGTCACATTTTATTTTATTTTTGTAACCGCGTAATATTCTCACACTAGCTACATTATGCAGGGTTTGTCTTGATATATTTGCTGGCTGTATAATGACTGCGGCGCGGCGGCTGCCTATTAGATAACTAATCTGTCCATCCGCCCCAGCTCACAGTACGCGTCTTAAATATTTTTCAAGTTACATTTATATGACACTAGCTTTCACCGCGGCTTCGCCTGCCTTTTTATGCCGGCAGAATTACCTGTCCTACTATCGAGGGATGTTTTAAATTTAATTCCTTTATCAACGGCAAGCTGCACCAAACCTTGCCACTGATCAATTCCTTCATAAGCCAAGATCAATTAATTGAAAATCGATTAATAGTTAATTATCGAATGAAAGTCAAACAATTATTACAGTGTTATGTCCATTTCACAGAAACCATGCAATAACATATAACAAATACATTTTTCCTTTTACATATAAGTAAGGATGTATTTATTTTAATTGCAGTACTTTACGAGGAAAGGTGCAGTCAAAGCGGAGTGGAATATTATAGCCTTATTCAAAGGGCCCAAACCAAAGCGCAACCAAACAACTTTTAAGGAGAGTTTTTTTCATTGATATACCTATGATATATAGAAAAGGATAATTAATTGTATCAGGCGTTACTTTGCGGAACTCCATTATTACAAACCAAGAATTAATCTACTTTGCAACAATCCGCGAACAAAAACGTATGGTGATACGTTTTTGTTCGCGGATTGTTGCAAAGTAGATTAATTCTTGGTTTGTAGTGAAAAGGAAACCGGTATTGAAAATATTTATACCTACCTGAAAATCAGAAAAAATGGTAATCCCTGTAGGATTGTTGTTGGCTTGGCTGAGGTCGCAAAGGTTGTTGTATTGTTTTTGATAGAATTGAACACAAATGATAGCATGCTATTTTAAAGCAACAATCAATCAAGCTCTTTTTTTATGGATATAAGATAGCAAACGAACTTGCAGCACCCTTGCCGCCCTTGACAACTGTAAAAACTATCCGTTAATTTTTTTAAATACGTAAGTGACTTGGAATTACTTTTACCCGACGATTCTCCTTCGGGTAAAAAGATTACACCTGAGACCAAAGATTATCATTATTTCTATAAATAAAGGTCAGGCGACACGCTCGCGGCCCACTCCCACGCCCACGCTGGGGCTAATTAATTGGCCCAATAATTTACAGCGAGGTGTGACTCCGATGAGCTTGTCACCATGACTCACCGACTTCACAGATTTATGCTAGACAATTCGATTCTATAAATAGTTAATGATTTAATGGTCAACTCAAACATAAATTCTATACTTTTAGCGCAAGAAGAAAAATTAAATGTTGCTTAGTTTTCGTTCTGTAATCCGATCTTTGTGGTGGACTTTGGGGATCTTCTCCGATTCTTATTGTGGTACAAACTTTTCGGTTTTACTGCTTTTAGTTGATGCATTTAAGTACCTACTCTGTAAGTTTGTGGTTCTTGCTTCTCGTAATTCCAGCCTTGGCTGCGGATCAGGTAGGTTGTCGGTGCGGACGCTATTTCCTTTGCTTGTCACTTGCCATCAGGCGTTTTGTGTTCCAAATGTGTAGGTGCCTTTGTACCTACTTCTATTTCTACCTGACAACGATATGAGACTGTGAATGAAATCCTCCTCCTCCTCCTCAGTCGTTTACTCTTGACAGAGTGGTCGTGGTTGATAATGCTCTGTTATTATAGGCCCATGCAACCCTTGCGATGCGTCTCCACTTATTGCGGTCTTCAGCGTCTCGGGCAGGCGTGAATGAAATAGATAAAATAAAATAAGCCCATATCTAATATAATCTTCACTCTATTAGTTACATTGCATTACAGTAGAGTACAATGCATACGCAAGGTCGCGTGCGGGGTGCTCCACGCCAGGGCTGCCGGGTGGTCGCGTCAGCAGAGACAGTGACGTAGGGCTCCGCTGACCTCACCGCAGGCGCAGTCCCATCTGTTACCGGGCTCGCGAGCCCCACCGCCGCGCCAATCCGTACCACAGCATATTGATGTGATATTTCTAACCTTACGTATTCTGCGGCACTTATAAACATTCAGTCAGGTTCACACTTGATTGAATTCCGTCAGACGAATACAATAGTTCTAAAGCACCAGTCCCACAGAAGTATCTGTCTCTACAGCAAATTGCAGATCCATGACTAAATAAGTACTAAGAGGGTAATGCAAGCTACGGCGGTCATTAGAGCCTAAGCCTTGCATCCTAATGGCCACGTTGCCCCACGGTGAACCAGTTCGCACCGCTCGCGTCCTCCCCTCGGGCTTGCTGCACAATTTTCCAGCGCTACCCATGAGTTTAATAGATGAAAGTACAGGTGAGGCTCCAGGCTTGCATGCTAATGAATGGTTTCATCTACTTTAAACCTTGAATGGTTTTAAAACCTATCTATCTTTCAAATCGGACGTTTATAATGTTTCAATGAAATTGGCCGACTTAGATAACTTGCAGTGGTGACGTGCACACACAATTTTAGTCCACTGGACTCCCAGGAACATTTAAAATGTGAGCAGCCGACTAACCTTTAAGTTGTGTCTGACCAAATGGCGTGCCGAACTAGCATTCGACAGTGTCGAGGATCCGACGACAAAAATCCGTGAACTGTTAATTAATTGTTTACATATTTATTTGGCATGCCTGTGATACCATAACTCCACAGGTACGTTCTAGAGGTTAATACGAATACCTACATAGTTTAGCCACAGGTTTAGCAGTTATCCTGTTTGATAACGCGTCCTCAAGAAAATTCCTAGGTATTGGCTCGTCGTAATTACTTATAATTTACACTGGAATACCCCGAGGCGTCCCGATATAGTTTGCATACCAACGGCAGGTACGATATACTCTGATGCAGAGATACAGAGAACCGGTACTTCTATTGATTTGGCGGGTCAGTGTCAGCTGGTACGCGAGTCGAGCTCTATCTGCCTGCAGACACTCACATTACACATTTCTAAGTGGAGGTAATATTTAATTGTAGGTAAGCATAATCTCTAAAGCATGCAGTTTTCATCGCGATTCATTCATTTATTCATTTATTCATCAGTTTCAATTTCAGTAAACATTACTGATTTCACTCCAAATCGTTTAGATACCTACCAAGCTGAACGTATCTTTCGGCCATTATGCGAAATACAGCAGGTGATGAAATGATGTGTCACTTGTCTTCTTCACTGTGACAGTAGGTGTCATGCCCAACAGTGGGACAAGGGAAGGGTTGTGGTGGTGGTGTTGCGGCAGGCTTGCTGCCTTGATGCTATATATAAAATAGTATTAGCAAGCATAAAGCGAGTTCAATTACTAGCGACGCGTTAAAATGGATGAATGAAACCATTTAAACCAAAATCTCTGGGTATTGATCAAAGTATGTCACAGTTGTCATGGCGGATTGGCCTTTTGATTTCATAGAAAAATAACCGCGAGCTATAAGCACAGTATAACGACATTAGGCATTCATCGACTTCTTGCTGGTAATGCTGATACAACTATCAAACCTCGATCGACTGGAAGGACAAGACTAAAAGTAATAAAACCATCGGATAAAAACTCCTCACAGAATATAAATATCATTAAACTGTCATTAAAATGAAGTAAAAATCTTTTTTTTAAATTAGACAATAAATGCCATGCAACCACGACAGTTATATGTTCTATTCCAAATTTAAAAATGGCGCGCAATCACCGCAGCCCACCTGCGGCAAATCTTGCTGCCCACTCCCAACGAAAACACTGTCGAGTTAAACTCACATCCGGCAAGCTAAGCTACATTATGGTGTTTCTGGAGGCAATTAACACTTGCCAACAAGCGGCCGCTCGGAATAGCCGAAATACCGCTGCGGCAAATGACGTACGGCAAGTTGATATTACAGTGATATTACAAGCCAATTAGCTGCAATTAAACATTATTAGCCCCTTTGATGCGCCGCCGCCCTGGGTGTCCTCGCACTCACAGAATATTCCACTTTTATTCGCAACTTTAGTATGCTGCGATAAAATCAATTCCTCCGTTTATTTTCACATATTGCAAGTTTGACGTCGCCGCCGCACGTCCCGTACGGGTACTTACAATATCAGTTTATCGAAATCGATAGTACTGTAGTTGACTGGATTGCTTCTAGTAATTACTAGACCTACTGACTAGTTATTACTTTTTACTTAGGTACTATGCCTGTTTGTGTAACTCAACTGGAGATAATATTATAAGAGTTTCTGAAATATAATGCTTTTTTTGTACTCAGATACAGCCGCCATGCACCAGCGCTATCTGTGTAGTTTGTGTACTACGAAAGAGTTATTGTCATCTGTACTTTACTATACATATTGTTTTATTAAAACTTCAATTTAATGCCAATAATTAAACTTCAACTCAAAACTTAACTGTTTTCTGTTCAATGGGGATCCAAAATAGTGTATTTTGTGACTAAAATTGAACACTGAGCAAAGAACCTAATGACGTATGTAATGCATGTAATGTAATGTAACCTGCTTTTAAGGTAGGTAGACAATAATTAAAACAACCGAGTTCGAGCGAGACGAGCCCTCAGATTTTAATGAGATAAATTACCTGTTGCACCTCGCTGTGAAAAAATACAGCATTATTATGTATTGCGCCATAAAGTACAGTCATCCATAAGCAAGGACTTCATTATCTGTGCGTCGACGGGAATTAAGGCTGTGGTCCCTCGTAAACCTATCACGGGCCGAGTGTAGATCGAACAGATTTACGAGGAAAAGACATGCTCACACGCTCTTTCTTTGGACTGTGGTTTCTGGCGCTGTTGCATTCATGCATCTGTAACCAGTTTTTTTATATAGGACAGCAAAGGAGCTTGCAGCACCACCCATCCGCTGCCGCCCGTGACAACTGTGACAGACAACAAGACTCAAATAGGGACTGGAATGGTCAGTCCAGTAAGAGTTAGCAGAGCCTTTTAATGAAGATTAGTTGATAAGTACGTTAGAAGGTATGAGCACTGGGGCAGGCATCGGAAGAATAGACGGTAATTGTTTGTAAGCATCGCGTTGCATGTTAGTCACAGATGCGTTGCTACCTTAGAGGGGTAAGATGATCGGAACCAGAAAAGTGTAACCGTTCCCGGTTTGATCAGTGAACTATCCAGTACCTGCAGCAAAATGGCTCCCATACGTTCTGCTTGTTGCCTTCTACACATAAAATCTTGGTACGCATTTAAATTTCAATGTCAAGTTTAAATGAAGTAGAAGACGCTCTCCGACTTATTATATTAAATTGTTTCCATATTCCCCTGCCCCGCTATTAACTTCAAATCCGCCTTTTACAATTACTCCGACATGTGATCCCTACAACTTAAAAATGCAATCAATATTTCTTATAAAAATATGAACAATGAAATGTCCATTGTCCATGATTACAATTACCAACTAGACTGTACTAAATCGACAGCATAGACTAACTGGACTAACTAGTGCACTTTGAAGTTTACTCTAATAGTCTAACACTAACGAATAGTAACAATTCTAAGAGCTATGAAAAATTGTGATTCGACTGAACGCGCTTTTCATTTCAACTTAGTTTGCGGATCGTGTCGCTACGCCGCCGGTCGCCATGACAAAACTGGCGCCCAGGAATGGTTTTTTAACATCTCCATCACATCATCTAGCCATTGCACGTTGTCGCCCGGTCACGCAGTCTCCGCCCGCCGCGCGCGCAACCCGACCCGCCCGCCGATCGAATTGCATGTCCACTTTAATATAAAAGCACTTTTAATCCACTTTAGCGCTAAATGATTGAGGATATCAAGTATCGGAAGCTATTTTTAGTCGGCAAGATTGCTGGCAGGCGGGATCGCTGGCTGGGCGGTGGGAGGACGGTGTGCGTGCTTGTGTCTATCTCTGTAATTACTGAGATAATAATATTGAAAGCAGCCCGTGATATGTGGTCGATAACCTTGCGCGAGGCACCAGCACGACCTTCAGCACTGTCGCAGGGAGACCACCGAATAAGGGAGGCTTGACTATTGCCGATCTCGTGTGCAAAACATGAATATTTTTACTTATTTTGATTTTGTAGATAACCGAATTATAATGTAGTTTTTATTATTATAGCATTGTCAACGGTCCTTCATAAGTGCGCAAAGTTTCAAATTAATCCGACTTTTTGATGTGGGCGAAAATCACGTTCAAAGATTCCGTACATGAAGATACATACATACATACATACCAAGCTAATAAAATGAAATCGTCCACACCTATCTAAGAGTGAGTTGTTAATGCTTGTATGAGCTGACGAATGGATGATAGTAAAGTTTTATCAACCTACTCGTCTAGCCGGAATGCTACTTCTTGCTCACTTATTGTGTCCAACCTTGGATGTTATTCTGGCTGCCGGAACTATCACATCTCTCTGTAATTGCTGAGGGCCTTGCAATAGTTGTAACGCGACTCCCGACCTAATCCCACGGAGTAATGACTTTCTAAAACTACTGTGAGTGAGTTGAAGCAACCAGTTCCGAAACCATTCGAAAACCATCTACGAGTATTAGTAAGGCGGGATAAGAAAGACTTATACTTGGGGCAAGACTAACACTGTATTTATCCTCGTATCTGTAATCAACTATTGAAGCGGACGTGATGTCTTGTCTTCTTCAAGGTCTGTGACAGTTGTACGGATGTACTGCATGTTCGTTTGCTGTCTCATATCCATATAAAAAAATACATAATTAATAGCGCGCTGAAGAAGCGAATGTGAAAATGTTCTAGCTTCCCAAGACTGCTTTTCTGCACTCCGTCCTGCGCATGGATCTCCAGTGTAGGGTGTAGGACGTGTCAGAACTGTCGGGCGCAGTAGTTTACCTGAGGAAATCTTATTGACGAACGGCTAGAACGAATAGGCATAATGACGAACGTGTTACAGAGTGTTTATCGGTGAAAGTCGTGCCTGTTGCACTCTATTAGCATTGCGCGTATCTGAAGCTTGTGTGTGTAAGAGTCCTACTAAGGGCAGGCGACGGAGTCCTGGGACAGGCTGGGCTCCAATCAACAGACAACAGCAACAGAGGTGGAAGTAGAAAGAAGAGCACGAAGTAGAATAGAAGTAGCACGATTCGCAAGTGGGGAGAGCTCGGCCGGCCGCCTATGTCGGCGCATTCCTAAACGGCGCAAAAGCCCTCAGTGTGAGTGCTTAACATTCTACGTCGTGGATTGATGAGTGAAGGCTTAGTCGTCATGACTGCGCCTGGATTCATGGAACCATTATGATAACACGATCCATAGTACATTCGGCATAAAAATTGGGAAGTTGGTCGTCAGTTGGTAAACGCCACTCATTCCACGCCGTCAAGCCCGTTGGCCGACAAAAAGCCGCGCGGCCAAAATGCGAGGAAACCTGTTCGTCAGGCGGTCAGGCGGGCTCAAGGGCAGCGCGGTAGCGCACCGCCAGGCTTGAACCCACGGGGATTTCACCTAAAATAATCGTTATGGATGTAGTAACGAGCATCGTTAGCTATCTTATAATCAAATCATAAATAAAAATTATTTTTTTAAAAGCTTTTTAAAACTTTTATTTTTATTTTCGTGCATTGTTATCGGAACCAAATATGTGCCAAATTTCAGCTCGATAGCTTCAGTGGAAGTGGGTGAAATATTGATTGCTAGATTCCAGGACATACATAGGTACATACGAGTTCAATTCATAAACACGAAAGCTCAGAACGAGCTGTCTCTCTTCGCCGGTCTAACACCAAGCTTCCCACATGTGCGGTGTATCTAGTGTTAATTTGCAACCATCTATCTCAGCAGGCGAACTGCGCCAGAGCATGGTTCGGTAACGGAATCGTTTCGAATGGCGGCGGTGAGCAACAGGTTGAATAAACGGGCGATTTCCTCGCGAGGGCACGCGGAGGGGCGCAGAGGGGCCGGTCACGACTGTGGGCGGCGGACAGCTAATTGCGGGCCTCCATCGGCCGCCCATTAGCCCATTACCTTGAAACACTCGGCGGTATCGAACCGTTTGGTTGCGAACGAATTAATTCAGCAGTGCGTGGCTTGTGGAAAGGAAATGGGCGGGCGTTCCACTCACAGATTCCACTGATCGCAGAATCATAGTAGATCGCTTACGTTAACTACTAGCAGGTACGGATCAGGGAATATATTCAGTGCGGTGCGGTCGCAGGCGGTACCGTGAAGATCACACTGAAAACTTTCGTTCTGTGGCCACTGCTCTGGCGGTGTCGTGTCGGCGTCGCGACAGTTTAACATCAAAAGGCCCGCCAGCAATATCGTCAGACTCGTTACAAATATATTATAGCTCTCGATATCGTCTATCGATCAAACTAGCTCGCAATAGGACGTAATGAAAATCAGCTCCATATTTCCTATCCTAGGGATTATGGCAAACGCTGAGTGCGGTCCTATTTCGCTTTGTATTAAGTGGTATGTATGTAGTTTTAAAATTGTACCGATAAATCTATTCTATTCTATTCATGATTTGCACATTTTCAAGTCAGCCAGTGTCAGAGTCAGATGTAACTTTTCATCGGAACTCGCAGCTTTCCGGCTCAAATATACCTCTTCGCTTGTACCTTCCACGTTGCTTTGAGACCTTAGCGGGCGGTACAGTCGCTCCGAACTAGATAGAATTGCAAATGTTGATACACTCAATCCGTGCGCGTGAGTAGTTCTCAGCTTTCGCACAAGCCTGTAATTTTGTGGGGCGAGCGATTAGACGAACAACCCGCCAACCACCCATGGCCCTACCAACCTTGCGGTTACATGGGCCGAAACGTGGGAGGGCGCACCAGTAAGACAGCATTTGGCTGTAAAGTCCGGTGCGCCTTCTTTTCTCCCTACAAATTATACCGGTCCCTGTCTACCCCCCCGTCTTGGGGACTAACGCCACAGAACGGCTGACTCGGCGCTCCTCCCGCAGCATCTGGCTTGCCTTTACTCCCGTCCCCGCCTATCCTTGTGCCACCTCCTGGCGAAGTCCCGCAGCCTGCGGAAGTTCGCTTCGGAGGCAACAAGGTCGCGGTAGTAAATCGGCCCAAAGCTCTCCACAGTTATCCCCTCAAGCATGTCCCGTCTATATGTCTCATACAGAGGACATTCCCACAGAATGTGATGAACGTCCTCGTCAGCCAAACCGCAGTGACATACACTCGTCTCGCATAGCGTCATCTTGTGCAATCTCTTTCTGAAGCATCCGTGCCCGCTCAGGATTTGCGATGTGACATAATCCGGCTGCACCCAGGAAGAATCCAGGCGAGCCGCCACATCCGGGAAGAACCGATATAATTCCCTGCCTTTCTCTACACTCTCCCATTGCTGCTGCCATTGGGCAATGACCTCCGCCGTGATTGCCTGACTCGTTCCCCTAAATTCCTCGACAATCGCGGACTTACGCGCTTCATCCACTCGGCCCGCCCGGCCCACCTCGAGGTCTGCCGGCAGTACCCCGGCTAGCACCGCAAGTGCCGCCGTGCTGATTGACCGGTATGCTTTGGTCAGCAGGATCAAAGCTGGTCGCTGTGTCCTCAGCAGTGCACTCTTCACAGCGTACTGGGTCACACGCTTGTGCCATACCGCCGCAGCGTATGTCACCGTGGCGACGTACGTACCTTTATACAATATTTTTAATGCCGGGTATCTAATGCCCCAAGACGACGCCGATACCCTAGACATCTTACCGAAACAGGCCGACGCCCGTTCCCCGATCGATACTGCGTGCCTAACGAAAGAAAAAGATTGGTCTAATACAACCCCCAGAAGTGTGACCGAGTCTACGCTCCTGATCGAGACTCCATTCATCCTGATTGTTGGGGGGCGCTTGAATTTTCCCCTGGTTGTCATAGTGGCGGACTTGACAGGGGAAAATGCAAGTCTGTTCCTGAGCCCCCATTTCGAGACAAGGTCTAGCGTGGCCAAAGCCTTGGTCTCAATCTCCGCCCTAGAGTTTGCCTCGATCATGATCGTGACATCGTCTGCGTATGCCACAAAACTGGTGCCCACTGGTACGGGTAAGCGCAGCAGATCATCCAACAATACGTTCCACAGCGTGGGACCCAACACCGAACCCTGTGGACAGCCCATCGTGGATACCTTCCACAACACCTGGCTCCCAGCAAAGAGACCTACCCGGCGGTCGCAGAAGTAGTCCGAGAGCATCCGATAGATGTTCGGCGGACAGCCTCCCCTCTTGACCTTCAAAAGGATCATTGGCCACCAGGCGTTATCGAAGGCGCCAGATATGTCCAGCGTGACCACTTGCACATATTTGAGTACACTGTTCCTGCTAACTTCCAGCACCCTCTCCAGCGCAGTAACTGACGACCTACCCCTGGTGAAACCGTGCTGGCTGTCGGAGAGCCCTCTGGTAATCTCCGGCGCGCATTGCAACATGATGCGTTCTAAAACTTTACCGAGGATGGGTAGGAGTGTGATAGGCCTGTAAGCTTTAGGGTCATGCAGCGGCTTATCATTACCTTTTGGCAGCGACAACAGTCTACCATCCTTCCATACTCTGGGGAATACCCCTTCCCTCACACATTTACTCATCATTTCCGTCATTTCTGCGCTCGCTGCCTTCCATGTCTCTTTCACTATTTTCGCACTCAGACCATCGATTCCCGGAGCTGTGTTGGGGAGATCCCAGACTATGTCACGCACGACTCGCACTGAAGGTGGAGCCGCGTCGCATCCGGAGGGCAGGCAGGCGGCCAGAATCCGCACCTGTCTGTGATAGGCATCGTCCTGCTGGGGCCTGTCGTCAGGGCACAGCGCATGCACGAGACTGTGCATGGCCTCCCCAGTTGTGCCTGGGAAACGTTCCGCATACCTGACTCCAGACACGACGTTTCCCGGCGGGCGCCGACGACCGGACGCGGCGCGGTAAGCTTGACCCCACGGGTCTACATTACCAGTTGCAGCCACTTCCCTGAGGAATTTTTCCTCGGTCTCTACCATCCTTCGCCTATACTCACTGCGGGCCTTATGAAAAGACTCCCTTGCTGTTTCTACCAAAATGGCTCCCCGTTTCCGGGCCTTTTGCCATTTTGTCCGCCTTGCATTCTGTACCTTCCTTAACCTGTCAAGCTCTTCCGTCCACCACTCATTTTATTTATTTATTTACTAGTGGACGCGCGCAGCTTCGCTCGCGTAGGATTAGAGCCATTAACGACGTCTACCCGTCTAACGACTTCAAAAACGGCAAATTTTCATACTAAATTTGCACCCCCGTTTTACCCCCTTAGGGGGTGAATTTTCAAAAATCCTTTCTTAGTGCTCCCCTACGTTATAAAAGGAACCCCTGTGCAAAATTTCAAGTTTCTAGCCCTTATAGTTTAGGCCCTGCGTTGATATGTCAGTCAGTCAGTCAGTCAGTCACCTTCTCCTTTTATATATATAGATTTATTTATTATTACATGTAATTTACAGGAAATCCTAAAACACTACATGCACATATACAATTGAAAACAACTTAAACCTATGATAATATATATAATAATATTGGGACAATAATTTAAATGAAAGTAAAGTAGGAGAAATTAATTATTATGACACAGATATAGCCTACAAAGGCTAATGAATCTTATATGACTATTAAAAAACATGTCACCATCAGGCATTTGGGCTAGAAACTGGTTGAGCAGGGTGGGAGCCGCGCACTGCGGCGCCGCGGCCGTGCGGCGGCAACGCGTCGCGGGCACTGCCAGCAGCCGGCCGGGCTTCCTGCCCCCGTATAGCCCACACATGTACTCCCTGGGCACTCTTAGATGACAGCATGCGAGTGCCCAAGGGTTGTCAATCTTGCCATTCAATAAAAGGTAATAATGGACCATGAGGTGCAACTTCCGTCTCAGCTCGAGAGTGTCAAGGTCTATCATTCCGGAAACAAAAAGGGAAGGGTATCTAAATGGGTAATATCCATATTTTTTTTTGTACAGAAATCTGGCAAATTTACGCTGTATCTTCTCCATCATGAGAGAATATTTCTTCTCATGTGGAGAAATAACGATTGCATTATACTCTAATCTACTACGTACATAGGTCTTATAAAGAGTGAGCGCTACCTTACAATCTGTAAAGTACGCAGCAGTTCTTATTACGAACCCGAGAATTTTGTAGGCTCGGGCACACGAATCGAGTATATGATTTCTAAAATTAAGCTGGGAATCGAGAGACAAGCCGAGATCCCGTATTGTGTTAGTACGCTCTAGCGGCTTGCCGTGGAGAGTATAATCATAGGTTAGAGGGAAATGCGACCTAGAAAATGTAATACATTTGCATTTATCCACATTTAACTCCAACCGGTTTTGCATACTCCATTGCAAAACCTTATCGACATCTCCTTGCAGAGCTAAACAGTCAGCGCTACTCGTAACAGGATGGTACAATTTCAGGTCATCAGCGAACATCAGACACCTAGAAGCACTGAGGACGTTCGGCAAGTCGTTAACCATGATTAGGAAGAGAGTAGGGCCAAGATTGCTTCCTTGGCTTACTCCAGATCTAGTAAAATAAGGTTGTGATTTAAATGTATTTAAATGGACATACTGTGTACGATTTTTCAGGTATGATGCAAAAAAAGCTAGTAAGTTGGGGGTAAATCCCATCCTCATCAGCTTTATTAGTAAGATATCATTATCCACTCGATCAAACGCTTTTTTTTATGTCAAAATACGCGGCATCAACTTGTGTGCCTCTATCCATGTTACTAGTGACATCAGCAACAAAATTGATCATATTAGTTGCTGTAGATCGGTGTGGCCTGAAACCGTGTTGGCAATCGTGGAGTTGCACACGGATTTGCTGCATAATGCGAGTATTGATTACACATTCAAATAACTTGCCGAACGCCGACAGAACCGCTATGGGTCTGTGGTTCGTAATGTCAGAACTGTTACCAGATTTGGGAATAGGCGTGACTCTAGTGACCTTCCAAGTCTCAGGATATGTCTCAGTTGCTAGAGATAAATTAAATATGTGAAGAAGCGGCGACTGGAAGACATGTATGCAGTCTTTTACTAAGAAGGGAGGAATACCATCCGGTCCGGCAGATGACTTATCTTTCAGGCGTTTTGCTGCTTTGCTTATGTCGGTCAGCGTGACTGTTTCCAATAATACAGAGGGAGTATTAATAAAATCCTGCCCCATGTATGCATCATAACAAGTCGAGGTATTATTAAGGCGCGGTATCTCGGTCAAGAATACCGAGCTAAAAAAGTCGGCAAAAGCGTTAACAGCCTCTTGTCCTGCGACTTGCCTGTTGCCGAGTTTGTACACGGTATTGTTTTGGAGACTGCGACGTTGAGTTTTAATATATTTCCAGAATATGCTGGGGTTTTTACAAATATTTAATTCTACTGTTCGTATATAATTCGAAAGTGCTTCTTCAATCATTAATTTTACTTTAGCTCTATAATATTTAAACATTTCAAAATTAAATAACTTACCTTCTAATTTGTATCTTTTGTGATGTACATATTTAACTTGTATGTTGCGTATTAACTCAGGCGTATACCAAGTTGGATAATTGTATCGACCGGTATGCCTTATACGCTTTTTAATAGGAACGCAACCGTTACAGCAATCATCGATTGTTTTATAAAAGGCCAGAGTGGCGAGATTTACATCCCTACTCTCCAGAACGCACGACCAGTCAGCGTTCAGCAGTGCTGAGTACAGAAGACAGTAGTCGGCTTTTCGGAAGTTCCATTCCTTGCTAGTACCCGTATGAGGAATGGATTGCTTTGTCTGTAACAAGTTAGAACGTTGTAAGTAATTACCGTACGGAAGCCTTAGTTCAATTTCTAAGGGTGGATGGTAAGGATCAGGGGATACTAACGGATCCACTTGTCCACTGACTATCAGACTATCGGCTCCCAACCCGCTCAGAACCAGATCAAGCATACCGTTAAATTGGTTTTTGATGGTATTATGTTGAACTACATTACAAAAATTCAAGAAGTGAGTAAAATGTTCTTTCACTTTTTGGGAACTAGAGTTAAGGTTGAAATCCCCTAATATCACTATGTCGAGCTGAGAATACTTACAAACTATATTTTCCAATACATTCAATACGTCAAGGTATTGATCATCTTTATAGCTAGGTGGTATGTACACAACACAACATAAAAGTTTTAAGTTTTTGTAGCTAATCGTAGCACATACAACTTCTTTATCGGGTGTAAGGCCCACGACATCATAAATTCGTAGCACAGTATACATGGTCCGAACCGCCAGAAGAACGCCGCCCCAACCAGCATCATTACGTCGGTCATTACGAAGAACCGTGTACTCACAAGTAAATAGTTCGGCATCGCTAACAGAACTGGTTAGAAATGTCTCAGTCAGTGCTATAATATCCGAACTACAACACATTACCGCCTTCTTAAATTCACAAGTTTTACTACGCAAGCCACGTACATTTTGGTAAATAATACTTATGTACCGCTGCTTAACTTGAACTTGTGAATTGCTAGACTGTTGCAGTTGCTCTTTTTTCTCGTCTTTGAAACCACTCATTAAATTGAGTGTTAGGCGGCCAACTGCCAGCTTGCATGAAGTATTCGAATGCACTCTGGGGTAAGGTTATTACAAATGATGAGTAATGATTATGCTTTAATTCGAGTTTCTTAATTTCGTACTCGGAATCTGAAGGTTTCTGCTTGTTCATGTACGCTAAGACCTTCTCAGGTGTAGTGTCCGAACGCAGGGACCAAACATGCAAATGCTTCATTTGCTCCACGGATGTCAATTCGGAATCCGAATCACCCGTACCACGAATCGCTGGATATCGGTACTTACGACGACGTTGCTGCGTTATCCAATGCCCGTTTCGCAGCTCATCCAAGTTCGTAACGTGTTCGACACTCTTCGATGTACGGTTTGCAGTACGCATCGACTCATCCGCCCGCTCGCGTGACGCAGTAGCAGGCTTCGACGAGTCACTTTCAGCTGTGCGCGCTATTGGCTGCATTGCTTCCTGCGCCGACTCGGCGGCCAGTCGCTTGCGTCGCTGCCGGCGCGTCATGATCGGCAGAACTTCTTGCATTGGTGCCGCGGGCTTTAGCGACTCTGCCGTTTCTGATCTCCCGTTGGCCGTTTCTTCGGGCTGCGTGTTGGGTGACTTAGATGTACCCTCCGACGAAATAACAATCTTCTTGGAATTGAGTTGTAAATTATCAATTTTTGCTTCTAAAATGTTAACTGTCTTGAGAATCATGTTAATCTTAAGTTCAATAGGTAACAAAGCATTCTGTACAACTTGCTGCACTTCATTTAACATAGTATTATCCATAGTTATTGAGTTTAGAATTTAATTTAAGTAGGAACCGTAAACACGTCAGTTCGCGACCCATGACTTCCAATTGTGTGTCATAACCTACATCCCGTTCCCCCCCTCTTCTCCGGCCTAGGCAGTCTTGCGCGGTCACCGACATTATGTCGGTGAACTCTGCGCAGACCTCCGGGGCAGGTTTGTGCCAGTTTATACGTCCCATACGTTCATGGATAACCGATCGAAACCTGGCCCAGTCGACACCCCGCTCCCTATACCCCCTCAGCTCCTCCGCTGGCTCAGCCAGGGTGGCTTCGGCACACTGTTCTGGTCTACTGGCCACCTTATACGTGATTAGACGGTGGTCGCTCGTGCTCGCCTCCTCGTGCACAGACCACTGCAACACCCTCACTCCCCTGGTCGATACTGTTATGTCGATGTTGGAGGAGCCACCGCTGTCGCCGCAGAAGGTGTCGGGTTGTCCGGCTTTGTTGTGGACAACCAACCCCCTGGCGGCAATCAGCTCCTCCATTTCTCTCCTCTTTCGTGTTGCTTCCGGTCCTCTTCCAGTCGTTTGTTCTGGTCTGCAGTGCCAGAGCGGGGAGTGGGCATTGCAGTCCACCCCTATGAGCACCCTACTTCCGGTTGGTATGCCGTCTAGTGCCTTTTCGGTGGCCGCGATGTGCTGTCCGATGTCGTCCTTGTATTGATAATATGCCGAAATTACGTATAGGTCCAGGGACGGGATGTGGCACACTGTGATGTGGTCCGTGCTCAGCTGGTGCAGGAAGCCACAGACTATCTTTTTGTTCGCCACGAAGATTCCTGCCTTACTTTGTGGACGTAGTTTGACTAAGAAGTCTGCGTCATGGTATGGTTCCTGCACCAGCACGATGTCCAGCTTGTGGGCGGTGGCCACCGAAGGAAGCTCCTTGGTGGCCACCGCAGCTCCTCCCAAATTTATTTGTCCAATTGTGAGATCCATTACGAATATTTGGTCACCTCAATGCTGCGGGTTTCCGCGTATATGCGCGCTGGGCATTCTCTGGCCATGGTGCGATGTGACTCGTGGCCTTTCCTCCCAAATCGCTTGCACGTCGCGCAGCACTGGGTGGCTTGCGTGCAGTCCTGGGCCTTGTGGCCGGAGTCGCCGCACCTGCCGCAGACGTAGGCTGTTGCCTTGCAGTACTTCTCCGGATGGCCGTACTGCTGGCATTTATTGCAGCACGTGACAGAAACGTAGTCCGTTGCCTCTGCGACCTGCCATCCTATGTACACAGCTTCCTCACTAAGGAGGAAGCTGCGGAGGCTGGGCGAGCATTGGAGAACAAACGTCACCGTTCTGCCCGTGGGTCTGCCTTTCTTGAAGGCCACCCGGAGATCCTTCTTCAGTTTCTCCTGCGTCCACTCCGTCTTGCCGCGCCTCGTCGCCTGCTCTTCGATGGCAGACACGATGTCCTCCTCTTTAGTATCGCTGTCCACATTTCTCAGCGCGACCATGGGCTGCCGCCGAGAAAGGTCCGTGGCGCGCAGTGACTGCGGCGCGGCTTCCTTGAGCTTTCTTGCGTCCTCTGGGGTGGCCGTGGTAACCACTACGCCGGCGTTCCCCACCTTCCGCACCTTGTCGACGTGGATGCCCAGTGCCCGGGGGTCTACTGCCTGTTTTAGTGCCTGCTTGGTCTCCTCTGCCGTTTTCAACTCAGACTCGCCTTCCTTGGGGTAAAATGCGACCGACGACCCCTGGCTGCTGGTAATGGGCACTGGTGGCATATTTTTCCCGGTGCGCAGCGCCTGTGCGTAATTAACTGCCTCGGGTTGTCCAGCAGTCACCGTTGCAGGGGGGGCAGCGCGGAGCGTCAGCACTTCCAATTCCATTTTGGACGTCTGCAGCTTGGCCTCAATTAGCGCCCTCTCTGCATCTGCCAGCTTCAGCTCTAATGCGCCAACCAGAGCGAGTATGTACTGGCTGTGGGTGCTGACCGCTGTTTTGTCCGCGATATTTAATTTGTTCGTGCTGGTCGTCACCGCCGCAATACCCTTAATGCTGTCATAGACAGCCGCCAGCATCTCCGTCTTGCCCATGTCTGCCAGCCTCTGGGAGTCCTCGGCTTCCGATTCAGCTGCTTGTCTCTTCAGTTGTGACCCTGGCGGGGGGCCGCCCAGCGGTGGGATTCCCTCCTGTAGTCGCCTCCTGGATGCGACTGGCTCCTCTGGCGGAGAAGGAAGGGGCCTCTTGTGGGACCCGGTCGGCTCCATCACTGACGGGATATGTGACGCGCTTGGGGGGGTTCGTGCCAGCGACGGCCTGCGCGCGAAGGCCTCCAGCTCCTCTTCCTGGCTGCTCAGCGACCGTCGACGCAGCTCCTCAATCAGGTCCGCGTCCGACAGATCTAGGGGGCTACGGGCCATTTCGGACCGTTGCCCAGAGCTTAACCTTATCTAAACTAATCTAACCTAATATTACCTAATCTAAACAAGTTAATAAACTAAACAAATAACTTATGTCCGTAAACACACGAGCGCAATCTCCACTGTCCCTGATCAATGTCCACTGTCAGCTGACAGCTGTCAGATGTCAGCTGTCACCATCAGCTGTCAAACGTTAATTGTCCACGTCGGACTTCAATGTCAGACGTCAGCTGTCAAACGTCAACATTTAACTGTCAAGCGTCAGACTGTCAAACGTAACGCCGACTGTCAAACGTCAGACGTCAACCGTCAACTGTCCGGGCGAATCAACTTGACAAACGTCACACGTCACATACACACAGCAAATGTCAATGTCAATTTTACCACGTGCGCGCCATGCGGTAGCACGTGGTAACCTAGTCTAACCTTATCTAGTCTAATCTAACACTATTCTAAAACTATAACACTAAAAATACCAAGTCCATGAATATTGTCTAGAAATTTTCTAAGTCCTAGGGGGGGCAAAGCCCCGTACTTGCAGATGTGCGACCGGCACTATGGCCATGTGGCACAAAACTAAAAACCGTGTCTTGCACAAAATTACTGGTCTATTTCCACAAACTAACACTAGAAACAGATTAGACGAACAACCGATATTTACCGGCGCGGAGACGAGACGGTACCGCGGTGGCTTGCGCACGACCCTCGCACCTGCAACGCGAACCAAATAGCCGACTATGCGATAGTTAAGAATAGGTAACACTCTAAGGAATAGACCCTACTTGGGCTCTGTTTAAACCTATTTTGCAGTGGCGGTAAATCTTACCCGGATTGACTTAAGTAACAGCAGATGCGTTGCGCACTCGGCATTGTTGCAACAGATCCACGTAACCGCCAGAGCTACTTATTATAATAATAAGTGTTTCCGCGCCCGTTATGGTATCCCTGCGTTGAAAACAAATTATCTGGATTCGGTTAAGCAGATAATGCGCCGCGCGCCGGTCGGGGAAGCGAGACGCGTCGCACGTCAGCCAAGTTCGGGATGTGACGCGGCGATCGTTTTGGATACAATGTCAGCACATGTCAGCGTGTCATGTGCGGGCTGGGCCACAGCGGGATGAGGACTTCAAACCTCCCGCTGTGTCTGTGGTGAACAGTGGGACAGCTATCGTAGCTTTAAACAAAGCTATACAATCATAAAATTATACCTTGAGGAATTGCTTTTACAACTCCGTCAGACGTTATAGAACTTGGCCCCGCTTTTCCCGCGCAAACGTTGTTGGGATAAACGTGCATCGTCCGAGTGCATCGCGTGCAAGGCTTGCGCTCGCCGGTCCAGCGTCCAGCGTCCAGCGCTGTGCCTACATGTGCGTGCCTACTCATACTGACTACTTTTATCATCACGAAAGAAAAAAAAAACTGTTAAAGCTTTCATAGTTGATTATATCGCACTGCTGTGGTTGCACGACCACATGTAAGTACATAGGTACATCAAAGTCGCTCAAATCAAAGTGCGCAGAAGTCGAAATTAAAGTACCGCCATGCGCGCGGCGAGAGGGTAGTCGACTTGTCGTCGTAAGCGCCGCTGGGTTGGCCAGCAGCGTGACCTGCGAGTACTCCCGAGCAGCGCCGAACATTGCCGAACATTGCCGAGCATCCCTGTCGAGCTGTGCTCCAGCTGCCGACGATACCATCGCTCATTTGCAACACTTGATTGCATTACCCGGCTGTATATAGCCTGCTGCTATAAATCGGTGCGGAGTAGATAGGTAATCATGATTAATTAAAATGATGAGTTCTACGCGAGATGTAGAGGCTGGTGCGAAAGGATAAAAGATATCGAGCGAAAAGATTTAAAGTGAGCGCGTTGAGGCAGATTTATTTCATTAAGATATGGTCATTATTATAACTCACAATTAACTCATAATATTATAAAATCTCGCATGTTTTCCTGCGCGAAGCAGGAAATACTTAATGAGGTACCTGCCCGCCTGCAAGACGCGCGTCAATAACAAAAGTCTTAAATTAAGTTACTACTAGCTGTTGCTCGCGACGTCGTCCGCGTTAATAATAGCATATGTCACTCGATTATTATGTAGCTTTTAGTTTACCTATTCGGCAGTAACCAGCCATCCGCCAGTCAGACATTGCTGCACTTAGCTCCCAGCCGGCTTGACATTGCATGATTAAAAAAAAATCTTCATTATACAATATAACCATCTGTGTTAATAAAGGTAATGTGTAAATTACACAAAACCTTAACAAATTTTTAACCCCTTACTCATGAATCCCACTGTCTATTGATGAGAACCGCGTGAAAATCCGTTGAATAGCTTTTGAGTTGATCGCGTATAGACAGACAGACGTGGTAGGTTTTACACGATTATGTATTGATCTGCGTGTCCCGGATTGCAGAATAATTGATCGAATTCTAGCTACTGGGCCGTCAGAAAAAACAACTACGTATAGATATAATAGCAGCAGCACCCGCGATGGTATCGCCAAGACGTATCCCCGGGCGGCGCCAGCCAGCTGTCCCGCTGTCCCGCTGTCCCGCTGTCCCGCTGTCCCGCTGTCCCGCTGTCCGAGAGAGTACGGAGATCCCTCTCGCATTCCACAGATTAATGGACGCCATTCGTCAAACACTGCAGAAAAACTGAGCTTTAATTAACTCATGCACGTGACCATGACACTCAGAAATATTTATAGGCTGTGCAGATATAGTCAGGACGTGCTCACCGGTTGATATTTCTGCAATGCGATGAAATCAAAGAAAATCAAGTGAACCTCGCGCCGTGGACCCTGGAACTGCTGAGCTAACTTCAAAGTGGCACTCATTAATGCCCACTTATGGATGCCTATTGACGCCTATTGCCATGTTATAATGACTTACTTACTTACTTACTTCTTTATACTATGCTATTGCGCTGTAATGTATCATATTGAATTCGAAACAATAGGTTTAATAGGTCGAACTACTGATACAAAACCAAAAGTGTGTGCTATTTTTAGTTATTTTTCATAATTTATAAACTCACCTTCAATATTATTACAAACTTCGCTTATTATCGGTGGCATTGATACTGACGGAACCCAGTCTCCACTAACTCCACACCACAAACCTGTCAATGTCCCACTTGAGGGCACAGATCTGCTCTTGGGCTGGGAGAGTTCAGGCAGCGTTTACCACGCTGGTCAGGTGAAAAATAACAAACTTTACATAATACTTTCAGAAAGATTGTGAAGAACCCTGGAGTTCCAGTTCTAATTAATTGAGCAAGCAGCATTAAAATCTCAATTAGGTAATATTATTTATTATTCGCTATTACCATAATTATACATACAACAAACTAACAACTAAAATATTACGATTTATGTTTTTACCTCTATGTACTAACGAGATACTAGCCAATGATTGAAAGGTACTAATCACAGAAGTGAGCCTAATAACACACGAGTGTAACAAACAATGCATGTCTGTTTGTCGGTCAAATGACAGAGATTAGGCTCGGCCGTGATTAGATCTCGAAGGAGATAATAACATAGACCGCAGGTTAGCCTATATAAGTGAAGTGAGGCAACACTCAGAGCACAAGTACCAGGCAACCATGAGGAGGCAGGAGGCATTGTTGGTGCTGTCGGTGCTGGCGGTGGCGGTGGCGAGGGCTCACGTGGAAATCATGAAGGACGTCACGCTGGGGTTCGGAGAGGCGCTGAAGCACTGCCGTGAAGAAGTAAACCAGATTCAATTTGGGATTGCATTATTTTTTCTACTTTTGTAAATTTTAATTGGTATTGTGTGCTGATGTTGACTACTTTAAAATATTGGTAGCTTACTTTTCTAACGATAATTACGAGTATTATGAATTAAATAAGTCATTTAATTATTAAAACATGGCTTTACTGATCAAATTATGATGATGACTAGCTTTTGCCCGCGGCTCCGCCCGCGTGGTCAAAGGGAATTAACAATGACTTTTTTATCATACATGACACATCTGTGGTACACCAGTCTGTTCTGTGTCCATTACTGTGTCTATTGATAAATATTCTGTCGTATCTCCTGCTACTTCACTCAATATGTGTGAATTTATTTAGTTTACAATATCGTTTTTAGGTGCTAGAATCCCCCTTTGACATAGATATTGATCTTCATATATATTGTTTTGTAAACCTGGGTAAACACTTGCAATCAGTTCTGAATTACTCTGTACTAAGTTACAAAAATTTTCCGTTAGTGTCACACAGCCCTCGGCATCAGTTTCCAGAAACGCCCATCTCCAATTTTCAAGAGTGTTTCAGCATAGTTTCCAGCATTCATGTCATTGTACAGATGCACCCTCATATTTGTTGTGAGACTGATTTTTTTCTTAGAGTTCCATAGAGTAGACGACTTATGTTATTATTATTTTAAGCTAAAACAACAACAGTCGACAAAACCAATTCAATAAGCGAACCAAAACCAAAATCAAAGCGTATGTCCTTTACCATATTAATTTTAAACCAAATAACAAAATATCTAGCAAATAACAAAACATCGATATCTTCCCATGGGGATGTTTTACCGGGGTAAAAAGTAGCCTACGTCACTCTCCACCCTCCTCACTATCTCCACACACAAAAACCATACCATTTAATAGCTTCGTTGCGACGTGAAAGCCGGACAAACAAACAAACAAATAAATAAATAAACAAACACACTTTCACATTTATAATATTAGTATGGATTGATGGTGCAAGAAAACGGTGATTTAGCTGATTGGAAAATGTATACAAGACGCAGCCTCGGCTGTTGTCCACCGAGCGCTTTTAGCGACTTCCGGAATAAAAAGAGCGTTCGACTGCGGTTTATTTCTGCTTATTATTAGGGGATTCCACAGTCTGATCGACGAACCGTAGTATAAATTATGATGAGTTTCTGACAATTACGGCACTTTCTGACTGCCGAAACGCGGGTTCTGGGCAGGGCAGATATTTATCCCAGACAAGTATTTTGAGTGTCCGACACCCGTAACACTAGGCCTATGTCTACCGCGTGTGTGCGCGTGTTGCAGAGCCAGCTGACCGAAGACAAGATGGAGGAGTTCTTCCACTTCTGGCGCGAGGACTTCAAGTTCGAGGACCGCGAGCTGGGCTGCGCCCTCCAGTGCATGAGCCACCACTTCAACCTGCTCACCGACTCGCACCGCATGCACCACGAGAACACGCACGAGTTCATCAAGTCCTTCCCCAACGGTGAGCACTTGAGCAGTTGAGCACGGCGACACCATATCCATCAGCATTTTAACGTCCACTGTCCCTTAATCGGTGCTACTCATGCCGGTCCTGTGCCCTTTGAACCAACGGTTACCCGCTGCCTTCTTCAGGTCATGAGCCCATTGGACATAGCCAACAACTGAACAAGTGCGGATTGGCAACGGTGAGGAAAACCTCGTTCTTTTAACATGCTTCCATCAGCTACGAGACTAAGTGAACTGCTTGTAACGAACACGTACGGGTCCAGGCGAGGTGCTGGCGCAGCAGATGGTGGGCATCATCCACGCGTGCGAGCAGCGGCACGACGCCACCGCCGACCACTGCTGGCGCATCCTGCGCGTGGCGGAGTGCTTCAAGGCGGAGTGCCGCGCGCGCGGCCTGGCGCCCGCCATGGAGCTGCTCATGGCCGAGTTCATCATGGAGGCCGAGGAGAGCTAGCCGCCCTCTCCCTCCCCTCCCTCCCCTCCATGGTCAAATAAAGCGGCGATGAATCCTTTACTTTCGAAGTAATGAAGTAACTAACTATCTATGCTTCGGTTGCTGACACTTAGTCGCGGTAGTGTCGCGATAGACACCTGGCTTATAACTCTGCACGTGCCGGGACAGAAGGTCGCGGTGACAAGCAAGCTGCCGGGCGCCGCGCGGCCGCGATGGCTCAGAGCCTCGCTCACGGCGAGCCTGCAATTCGTCTGCTCGCTAGAAGTCGTATAAAGCCTGGAATACACATGCTACGTAGTAGCACACAAGCATGCTAGTTTCGAGCAGATGCTATAGTAGCAGACAATTATCACTTGTATACGAAAAGAGCATGCTTGTTCATAAGCACGCTACATAATCGCAAGCTGGTCTATTTTTCGTGCTAGTAAGCACACGGTGTGAGGTACGGGTGAGACGGGGGTGGCTCCAATGCAAGTCTGAACACGTTCTATGCAAGCATGCTACTTGATTTGTTTTGCTACTTTGAATTGTTTGTTTGCGTACGTAGTTCACGATGGCTCGATGGGGAGACGATAAAACTTTAAACTTTATTTCTATAGCGAAACTATGTTTCGAACGAATGTTTGTGGAATGTGCGGTCACCATATTACAAAAACAAAATATCGACGAAATTCTTTTCCTTCGTCTATTGTTCCTTTTCACTAAAAGTTTCGTTATTAAATCTATTGCAAGTAGCAATATTCCGTAAAGAAACGTCCATTTTGATTGCTAACTAATGAGCATGTGTATCTTAGACGTGCTAGAAAGAAGCATGCTCTTAATAAGTATGCTACTAGGTCTGTACTTTCTAAGAGCAAATTTACACACTGGGAGAGCATGCTATAAATGAGCATGATTAGTAGCAAACAAGCATGCTTTTTTAGTAGCATGTCGTGTATTCCAGGCTGCCTTAGCAACATTAGTATTAATTGAAGGGGGGAGGAGGGGGGTGAAGAGCATAGGCCGCTGCGACCTACGAGATAAAATATAATCTTAGCAATAAGCGAGGCTATTTGTAGTGCTTAGCCTTATAAATACTATGCGCAATGTCTCACATCAGTTTTGTCCACAACTTACGAGTAAGTTGTGGACAAAACTGAAAAGTTATGAATTGTTAATAATTTCTAAGATAGGTACATTTTTATTTGGTTATAATAAATTACTTTAGTTTTAAGATTACTGTATCGACGACTGGCTCGACTAACGGCTTTGATATTGCTTAAAATAAATACTTACTATTTTCTTATTGAAAATTGATTTTATTTAGACAACTTTCTTTGTCGGAGGGGCTAATGCAGCTGACTCACTACGAGCACAGAATACATAATAGTCTACGAGTACCACAGAACGCATAGCTTATTATGATAATATATACCACAGGTTGAATTGAAGTTGCGTAGTACCTATACTAATAGATATAATACTAATGATAAATCTATGCCTATACTACATAAGTACGCTGTGCCAATACCTACTCAAACTGTGTAACTCTGGTTTTCGACAATTATACAAACGGGGATGTAGCTCAGTGGTAGAGCGTTCGCTTTGCATGTGAAAGGCCCCGGGTTCGATCCCCGGCATCTCCAAATTTTTTTAACTTAAATGAGTTGTTATTTTGCCACAAATTAATTATTGATTTTGTTAATAATAAATTGAAATAAAAAGGTTTTCTTACCCAAGAACCTACGTTTAAATAAAAAGTTAAGGCAAATAAAAAGAGGAGACTCTGTAATGACCCCGACGTGATTTGAACACGCAACCTTCTGATCTGGAGTCAGACGCGCTACCGTTGCGCCACGGAGTCGGATAGTTATGGTGAGTAATTTGATGTTCACTTGTTCAGAATGATCGTTGAGTTGAAATTACAATAGAATGAATTCAGTACTAGATTATACAGTAAAAGCATTTTTTTTTCATTTTAGTTACAAGCCAGACAGTGTGATCTATTTGTATAAAATTCATGATTTTTAATTTTTGAGAGTTTCAAGGAATGTAAGAGATAACTGCCATCTAGTGTAATCTTTGAGAACTACTTAACTAAGTGGTTCGTGTGCTATGGACGTGGAATTAATCCGGCGTTTGTATCTCGACTGCGATTTGTTATTTATTGATCACCAGCCGAGAAGTAATTTACAAGTCTTTGTCTACCACTCTTTTATTTTAAGGAGCAAGTTATTCGATATTAATTCACTTCGCCGTATTCACTGCTTTATTCTGAGATGGAGGCTTCGCCACGGTACATATCTGTACAGATATATGTATATGTATAGGAGTACGGTTCTATAGGTCGCTTCGCTACCGAAATCCCCGTCACGTGTCGCTCGTGAAGCCGGCGACCTACAAGCGCCAGTCAGACCAGTTCTAGACTCCAAGTCAACACGCGGCGTCATTCGTACCTGCGACCGCCGATTATCGCAATAAAATGCTATTGAAAACTGTGATTTTCGTCACGCTAATCGCGCTGGGGTCGTGCCAACTGGAGGCCAGCATCTTCTCGCAGCTCTACTACCCGCGCCCGAACGAGAACCGGGTGGCAGCGCGGCCCAGCGTGGCCCACGCGTCCGCTACCGCCGGGCAGGCGCCCCCAGCGGCGCTGGCGAAGGATGGTTCTACTGCTCCCTCTCAACGGTGAAGTGTTGTATAAAGAAAGAACAAAAAATGCTTACATAATGGATTTGTAATCATGTGACTTGTTAAAAGAACTACGCAATAAATAAAATATGTTTTATAGATTACTTTACTTTGTCCTCCCATAGCGCTGGGTCCTAGGCTACCTGTTTACAGGTTTCTTATAGGTGCAAATGTAGTTTAATCACAGACTTACTCTATGGTATAAACATTTTATTTTTAACTAGTGGACGCCCGCAGCTTCGCTCGCGTGGAAATAGACATTCACTAACTTCAAAAACGGCAAAGTTTCATACTAACTATGCACCCCCGTTTTACCCCCTTAGGGGGTGAATTTTCAAAAATCCTTTCTTAGTGCTCCCCTACGTTATAAAATGAACCCCTGTGCAAAATTTCATGTTTCTAACCCTTGTTTTAGGCCCTGCGTTGATATGTCACTCAGTCAGTCAGTTCGTCACCTTCTCCTTTTATATATATAGATAGATAAAATTATAAGGACACACTTGTGTCGTGAATGTGTGTGTAGCTCACCTGAGCACTTGTTGGCTGAGCACTCCAAGGCTGGCCGGCAGACGGCGGCTATAGAAACAGTTCTGGCTGAAGCTTCAGCAGCCTTCGGGGCTAGTGGCCAAGCTGACTGTCGGAAGATTTTACTAAAATCTTTTTAGGCCGCCAGAAAGCCCCCGAAATGGCTTAACGCTTATAACATCACCGGTGGCTTAACGTGGGCCCCGAAGCACGGCCAAGAGATGTTACCGTTGACAGCACCGCGCCTCCGTAGATAACTAGTCCACGCGCGACCACTTCATGAGGAACAGTTACATCAGGAAGTGTCTGCTGGAGGCCGCTTGATGGATGGGTGGCGTAAACAAGCCCGAGCCGTAGTAGTTAATCATCTGTGGCATAGAATGGATAACGGTTCCATGGGTGGACAGTCGTAGAGTTATTATTATTACCACGTTGTTCTGGAAGTCAGCAAAAGCAAATGGAAATTACTTGACTATGATTTTTGTGTGCTATTTAAATATCAACGAGTCTGTGGCGCGGTGGCGGCCATGCGCGCGGTGGCGGGCGGCCCGGGTTCGAATCCCGGGCGGGCAGATATTTATTTCGCAGATGGATGATCATTCGTGTTGTTTACTGTGTCCCTAAGTACTCACGGCCCCGCGGCGGGGCTATTGTGGATGTAGCATGGTATGTATTTGTAATCGTATTGGTAAGCCATACCTAACTGCTAAGACTGCTCAGACTACTCAGACTGCTCAGACTGATGAGTTGCCCGCTAGCCGCTACGAACCAGTTTTCCCGGTTTAAAAAATTACCCTGTAGCACTGTTTCAGAGATAAACCCATACAAACTTTACATATTTTTAATACAGGTATTTAATATTAATTCAATAAGTTTTAATCAAGAACTAAGGGGAGACCCGTGCCCAGCAGTTAGAAGTCTAATGATGTAATGGTGATGACACAAAAAACCAACGTAAGAATGGTAATACCCCTCGGTGGCCATGGCGGGCCGGTTGTGTCACATCACACTCCATAAAATGGCCACCGGTTGCTTGTTATTGGGTACAAAATTTAGTCCACAATTTTGTTACTCTTAGCTTACTTAACATGTTTTCCAATTTTGCATGCTGTGTTCACTGTACTTAGAATGGACACACCTGTAAGTCTGCATTTTTATTTGTTTTATACTCTATTTGTCTTCTATCTTGTGTTACATTCAATTTGTGAACCAATAAAATAAAATAAAAAAAGTCAGTACAAGAATCGTACGGCAACGATTCTTGTACTGACTTAATCTTAGCATCAGAGTAGCGTATCTGATACGTGAGAGATCGCATTTGTCTCCAATTAATAGAGCAATAAACAAATGATGAGCGGGAATACCGCGCGCTGACGCGGGACCCTACGCGCTTCCGAGAAAGTTTAAAGCTTAACAGGTGGTAAACAAGATAGTAAACAAGATAGTAAACCTTTGATCTCATTAATGCAATAAAGATTTCCCCCACAAGACTGTTCGGAAGAATACTAACTCATTATCCTCATCCTCATACGTGTTAATCAACACGTATATTTGTTACCAGTAACATTGTTGCGAATGATACTATAATGTATAGATATAGATGATAAAGCCAGCGACCCAGGGAAGGGTGCCGGGGTGTCGGGCCGGTTCCGTGTGCCGGGGGCGGCGCGCGGCAAGAGGCCCACGCGACCTACGAGTATCACAACACGGGACCTGAACGGAAAAAGTGGATGTACACTTACCCTTGCGGGGAAATACCATGTATTTGGGGCATGTACATGGGGCGAGTATATTGTAGGCGGAAACCTGCATGCCTGAGAGTTCATCATAATGTTCTCAAAGGCATGTGAAGTCTGCTAATCCGCACTTGGCCAGCGTGGTGGACTAAGGCCTAATCCCTCCCGTTCTGAGAGGAGACCCGTGCCCAACAGTGGGACAAAGAATTGTGATTGTGATGATGATGATGATGAGTATATTGTATGTAATTAAAGTGTTTAAGAAATGACCTAGAAAAAACTCATTTTTGCTGACACGATATCATTTAAATAAATTATCCTCAGTAAGCCAACCCGGCTCGAAGATTCGAGAGATAAAAATGACCGGGACAAAATACTTTCCTCGTTTTCAATCATATGTGTAATACCTTAATTAACCACAGGCGCGAATCGCAACGCTATTGCTATCGTGTGTTGTATTCAACATTCAACACACGATAGCTACCTATTGCAATGGCGCTCAGGCGCGTATCTGATGCTGCGCGTGCGCTGGTGGTGCGGTGCCGCCGCGCGCCGCGGGCCGCGGGCAGGCGCGGGGCTTTCCCATTGCATTTCTGAATTAATGCCTACATGCCGTTATCATGCTGATGCCCTCAACACAAACAAATATTGTATAATGTTATTCCTCCGTGATTAAAGTTTTTACGCTTCAGGTTTTTACTATCAAGGAAATACGCGAGTTTAAAAGATCCTATTGGAGCACAAACCTATGGTAGTTGATGCTGATGGCTTTTTTTTCCTGAAACGAAAGGCTTCTTTGGTAAATTAATTAAATAAAATCTATAATAAGCCCGTGATTATCAAAAATTGTATGCGCTAGATATAACGCGCCCTTACCCTAGCTAGACTCTAATAAAGGACCATACAGAGCCATAGGCGTGTTCGGCCGACGAGTTACACAGCTTAATAAAACCTGAGTCTAGGGGTCGTTAGGTCGCTGGGATCGATAAATCTTCTAGTTAAGTTATCATAATCAACAATGTCTTTGTAGCGCTTTGAATAAAACGTAATGACATGCGTGCGCGTCACCCGTTATCAGGCGGGCCCGCATATAAGCGCACCGGGCGCGCCGGCCGCTCATTCCGAACGACTTCAACATGCGCGCGCACGTCTTGCTCCTACTGTCGCTGGCCACGCTGGCCCACGCTGCCCCAGGGCAGATGCGGTACTGGCTCGCTCCGGACGGGAGCGTCTACTTAGACCCGGACGACTGGGAAGATATCACGGCCAACTCGAACTTACTGCTGAGCCTCACGAGAGCCTCGCCGTCGACCGAAGCGCCGAGGCTGGACAGCGAAGCGCTTCTGCGGAAGCGGCTGCTGCGGAAGGTGGAGGGGGCGGGGGCGGGGGACGGGGAGGGGCAGGAGGAGCTGGAGTACGTGTTCGACCTGATCCGCGACCCTCTTGCTACGCGCTATATGTAGCGGCGGCGCGGGCGCTGCAGCCAGCGCGCCGCGATACGTCGCCGGTGTACGTTGGTGTGCTCGTTTGTCTGCTGGTTGTGGTCGTGGAACTGGATAGCGCTGCCCTTCCGATGACGTCACGGGCTGAAGGATGCACGCGACTGAACCAAACTGCACCGGCTCCGCGGCCCCGGAGGGTTAGCTCCGGTCGCTATACCATGGACACATTCACGGTCTTACTTATAAACGTTTCTTAATATTTAATCAATTGCTTAACAACGGATTAGCAAAAACCTCACTTATAAACACTATTTAGCGTTAAGAAGCCGTTTAGTAGTGTTTAAATAGCCGTCAAAATTAGACACTGCCCAGACATAGTTTCTTAGCGGCAAGATGGCGGATTTCACATAAATCAGCTGTTCTATTGTGACGTCTGATCTACTTACTTGCGTTTGTTTGTTAGTAAAAATATTATATTTGTGCTTAAAACGTTGTCAAGTGATAAGGATAAACTAATCCTTATGTCCATGTGACGTGTTGCAACTTTTCAGCTAAAGTGTCGGTATCCTCGGTGTTAGACGCTATATTATTTTCTCTGGTCTTTTTGACCCCCGTATTGGAGATTCGCTCTCACTGCGGGACAGGCCTCAGGATAGTCAATTAAGATAGTAAACATGAAATCATAGAAAATAATAGTACCTAATGTAGGAATAATGCATAAGCATATTTTAATGTAAAATAAAATTACCTAGTTAAGAGAGTGTAAGCATAGAGTGTAAGTTAAGATACCTAACTTAAGTACTAATTTATTATATTTTTTATTTTTCCTTATTTTTTTAATAGGTAATAAATGTTTCTAAATTCTAAGTACAAATTATGGAAGCTTGCTTTCTAACTTATAATTTTACTATCCATTCGTCAATGTGGTTGACTCTACCTCTCTCTCCCTCTCTCTCTACAGACTATACAAACTGAGGCTCCCATATGAAAACATAAATAATAAATAAATAAATAAGTAAATAAATATCTTGGACATTCTCACACACGGCCATTTGACCCCAAAGTAGGCGCGAGCCTGCAATATGGGTGTCGGAGACATTTCAATTCATTCAAGCCGTCGGTCCCGGTTGTTTTCAATGCTGGAAACAGTCGTTAAGCCTTGTCGAAGACCTTCGGATGGCTTGAGAACGTTCGACACTGGGTTGGCCACTAACCCCTCTACCAATCCGCATTGGAGCAGCGTGGTGGAGTATGCTCTAGACCTCCCTCTGACAGAAGTGTCTGTGGGGGAGACCCGTGCCCAGCAGTGGGACGTCTATGGGTCGCAAAGAAGAGTAAGTAATTATTCAGCGTTGTGGCAACGCGGCCGCCACGCGTGCCCAGCACCACGTGCTTGTGCTATCTAGGTCAGGCGTAAAACCCACTCAAAATTACCATAGCCAGCACTCAAGGAAGTCATGTGATTAGATTTGTGGAAGTGGCAATATGCAAAATTATTTTACTTTAAAGTTTCGCCAGCGTTTTCATGGTTGGACTAGCTACAGCTCCGATGGGAGGTGTCTAGCAGCTTAGCAGCTTCCTTGGATGGCGTGGATGGCGATAATTCGAATTGGACAAAAATGTACTCCTGAAATTTTGAAACGGGCCCCAATATCACCAATATCAATATTTTATAAATCAATATTCGGTAAATCCATATAAAATGGCTAAATAGGGCTAAATCGATGGGCGTCGATCTAACAGATATGTAACAACAATTCATTTCAACAGTTCATTTTATTAGCAAATAATAAAAGCTTGTTTATAAAAAAAGGTTTTTTTTCTATAATTTTCGGTAATTTTGCGCACCCGCGTGCGCTGAGATTGCGGGTGGCAGAATTAGCGAGGATTTGTTGATATTCTGGTAATATAAAAATTGTGAAATATTATAAGTTATAACTTAAAATCACAGAGCCTATCCCTCAGTTCATTCTTATTTTGTTCGTATTTTATGCCGCAGATCGCGTAGGTGGTCGCCACAGAACACTTATACTCCTAGGTGGTCGCTATCGAACCCTAGCTGCAAATCCAGTGCTACAACCCTACTATGGTCACAGAATAATAGTACATGCTATGGTATTAACATGTGGATTCAAAAGATTGTCATACATTTTAAATTTCTTAAATAATAGGACATGTCTACCATCTATCGGAAATAGCAAACACTGAAACATTGTATTCCAAGAGTTGTATTCTCATGAAATAATCATCATCTGATCCGATAGATGGCTGAAGTGGGACAGGCTTGGGACGCTTAAAACTTACGAAACGAAAAAAGTAACAAAAACCTGGAACTTTTTTTTCAACTAGAAAAATGTTTTAAAAGTCATTATCTGCAACTAAAATAAAACTTATTTTCAATATTCATTATATTTTACTAGCAACACTAATGGGCCGTCAAGTTCATTCAGTTCATTCATCCAAATACGTCACAAACGAACGTCATGTTAAATGTCATTCAGCCTGTGAATTGCGATCGCACGGGTGTATCGCCGCGAGCGAGGAATTGATTTTTTTATGCAAAGTGAATCGAGAAAAATGTTAGCGTAGTGTGTTAGTGTAGTGTGGGTGACCATCACCGACCATGGGCTACGATATCGGCTGGATCATCCCGCGGCTGCGCAACCCGGGCCGCCTCTGGACCTTCACCAGCTCCATCACGGTGGCCGTCGTGGGACTCTTCAGCAAGATCCTCATAGGCAAGTATCTAAAGCCCTCCGTCGTTTCCTATGCCACTCCATCGGGGACTCGAACACCCTTTACGTAACCATCAGCGGGCAAGCCGCGCGTGCACAAAACTGGTCGAGTCAGCGAAACCCGAACTCAGTGCTTACTCCGCGTGTCATGAAATGCATGAACTCGATACGTGCTGCAGTTTCGACATTCGATTCCAAATTACTCTAACCTCATTTAACCACAAAACAGTATGAAAATAATTTATTTACATTTACAAAACAGTAAAACTGTGTAGGTAATCTGCAACTAGTTATTCTAATAGGTACACAGTACACGTAGTACTAAGTAGTGACATACCAATGAGTGTCAAAGACTATCATTGCACCTGTTGGAGCAGTTTAAATACTTTGCACTAAAGGCTTTGTCTCATGTTGCTCTATTGTTGCTTGTGGCCACTGGAACAACAAAGGAAAAACTGATGTCAATGATTTATACTACCTACTGATAGATAAACAATTTCATTGATGGAATGATGCATATTATCAGCAGAAGGCATTTTTGTTTGAATTATGTCATAAGAATTTAGTCAGTACACTCTGCAATATTTCTTTATTATCATTTTGCTTCTTGTTTTTATCACTATATTTACATGGACATTTGAATAATTTCACAATCTAAGCAATATGAAATGTTATCTATTTAATATTCATATTCATATTATTATTATCAGTAACTAGAGATCAAAGTTAAGCTTGCAACATCACCCATCCGCTATCGCCCATGACAACTGTGACTGATTTTGAACAAGACCGTAATAAGAACTAGAATAGTGAGTCCTGTTAGCAGAGAATTTATAAGAATATTAGTTGGTCAGCTAGTTAGTGACAGTTAGAGGACAGGGGCCAGAACTGTTAGTGATAACTAGGCTTGAGTCTTGTTGCTACCTTGAACTAAGTAAGAAGGTTGCCTCTAAAAAAGTGAAACCGGAAACCACACCTTCCCAACCGGCCCACAACCTTTAGAAACAATTTACACTGTGGAAATGTTACTAGGTTCTGTGGCAGATGGTGGTACCGCCCCGTGCAAACTCTATAAAGAACCTTTTTGGTTCCATATAGGCTACTGACAGTGGAAACACTGAATCAATGTAGAATGCGGTATCAAAATTAAATAATGTGCATGTGTAATCTGTATTAATGTTGTGCGAGTTCCTTTTGCACAAATTATCTGGTCAATGACTGCCTTCTTCAAGCATGCCAGACATTTGAAAATAATAATAATAATTTAATATTATGACACCTTATATTATTATATTATGACACATTATATTATCTTCATCCTTGCATGAACAATTTCTATGCATTATTCACTTCTTAGAATGGGAACGATAAGACCATAGTTGACCACAAATTGACACACTTCACGTACCTTTGAGAAAATTATGAACTCTTAGTCAAGCTGGTATCCTCACTGTGTTTTACACAATCATTGGTTTATGTCACTGTGATTTGAGCTAGTACCATCTCAAGCTACTTGCTCAATGTAATAACTGTCATGGATAAAATATTGTACTTTAAAATACTGCTAACTCACATTAACTTGGCAAGTCATTAAGAGGTAACACTATAATTTATTGCTGCACATATACTCCTACACTATACTGTTTATACATAGTCATGATGCATAGTGGTGCATTATAGCAGGGACAACAACTTATTACAAAAGCAGCCATGGTATAAATAAAATTTACATTTAAAACTATTGCAAGTAAATACTCGTAGATACTTCATAAGGTCAATAAGTACAGTGGCTAAATGGACAATGTTCATGGAGCTAGTAATAAGAATCAATTTGTTTTATGATGACAGTAGTGGGTAGTAGCAGACCCAATAAATTCGGTGGTATACGGCGTCTGTGTAGGTAGACTATGCTGGCGTACCCCAAGGGATAGTTCTATGTCCAATACTGTTTCTAATGCTCATTTTCGTAAAACAAAAAATCTATTCAATACAGGATGGATTTATGGAACAAAGGTATTTCGAAAAAGAACAGGAAAACTTACAATCTCTACAATAATATAAATTGGTACACAATGATCACTTGGGTTTTAACCAATTTGCATCAATTCATGAACCCTTGGCCTATCAAAAACTATTTTTAAGTAGCTTTACCAATTAAGAGCAATCAGTAAGTTCGTATAAAGGGTATCGTTCGTATAAAAAAACTCGTATAGAGGGTGCCGCCGCCGCGCTATCGTCGCATGCTTTACGACTTTCTCCGCGACACAAAGGGTTATCAGATAATGATAAGCCTTCACGACCACCGCCACCATTTCAAAATACTTTTTTTTTCTGTGTTCAATCAGTTCTAATACACAAAACAGTGAATGAGGAGTTTAAAAATGTTATGGCGTATGGACGCAGTGCAGTCGATACTTACAACCTAACCGTATCGTCCATCGCCCTCCGTCATATTGTAGAGTACCTACTCAATATCATCATTTTATTGAGTCGTACAATTAAATAATCTTGTGACTTTAGTTCATTGTGCTTCGACAAGCGGGTTTCTATTCTACAATTTAATTTTTTAAGATCCATAGTAGGTACGTATTAGGTAATCAACACTGGCATTCGCGACCCCACGGCGACCCCAATGCCATATATCGTTGTACATCTAGCCGGTGAAAGTGGAGTGAAGTGTCATCCCCATGTTTCGGGCTATACGAGCTTGTACTACCTGAAGTAATAATTTATTAAAGAAGTAATAAACTACCTCAGTCCCATCTATTTTTCGTATTTTTTATAAAGAACTACATCACCGCGAACCCAGAAGCCTGACCACTGTAAAATACAAACCAAGGATTAATCTACTTTGCATCAATCCGCGAACAAAAATGTAGGGTGGTGTATTATGTAGGTATACACCTACCTACTACGCATATATTATTGTTCGCGTATTGTTGCAAAGTAGATTGATCCTTGCTTTGTAATACCTATTAGAGTTCCGCAAAGTAACGCCTCGCACAATTAATTATCACTGTAAAATAATTCATGCGTCTTGAAAAGATTTATCAAATAAAAAATACATAAGGTAATTTCAAAGAAAAAAGAACCTGAAAAGCCTCAAAGAACAGGAGAGTCAAATGAAGTGAAACTGAGTGGGCTCACTAATAGCCGCCGAAGGCTCAAGGATCCACCGGCCGGCGGGCGGGGGGTTATTGATCTCGCTCCTGCTGGGCTCACGACGACCAGCTATTGATAGACTAAATCGTTTTATTTATTGACATAGATTACGCTTGAGTTATTATATTATGAAGCGTCCACGGCGACGACGGGCACGGTCGGCTTGTGTGCCCGCTAGTCGCATTTCATGGGCGCTTCCGTGCTTCGTAGGGCACTTGTTAAGCCTTGTCAGACCATCGGGTGGCTTGAGAGCATTCAATACTGGGCTGGTCACCAAGCCAATCCGCCTTGGAGCAGCGTGGTGGTGTATCCTCCCGCAGCTCTGGCCGTCTCCACGGGTTGTATCCAAGCTGAAGTTGAAGACAAAGGCTTTTGGTTTGTGTTATGTAAATTAATGTTCAATTAATAAAACATTTTAATCGCAACGAGCGCAGCAAGGTCGCGGTATCGGTATAAATTATGACGTGTGGCGTATCATAATCACGGCCCCCGATGTACTTCTGTAGTAGACTATTGTAAGCTGTAATTAGCCAAAAACGGGCTGATTACACGCACAATTGTTCGGATTTCAGATAACATATCGAAATTTAATCAGGCCGCTTAACTCGGATTTTGTAGTCAATAGTACAATATACGGTTTCCTTTGCCATTATTTTTCGCAATGAAAGCAAGGGTTGATTGCTTACATTTTGTAAAATAATAGAAGCTATTAATTCTATGGTGGTAATTGTCAAACACACTGTGCGATGGGCCACGGCTCGTTGAAGCCGAGCAAAGTAAAGGAACATAAGATCACAGGCACAAGGAGTGAACCTAATCAATTCACCGCGCAATCTGCAGCAGCCATTTCCTATCTTTTTTTACTCCCATATGACTTTGACATTGGTGGTGAAATGAAAATTAATCCTTAACCGTTCCGTATGTCAATAGTGTTATAGATACCGGCATGAAAGTCTAGCTCTGAACTAGAATGCGCAGTCGAAATTAGGGTATCGTCTGACGCAGGGGCGAGCGGGTTAATTGTCAGTCGTAAGCTCTGATTGGTTCGCCAGAAGTATAATATCTCCCATGCGCAGTTATCCGCTCCGGATTTCGTTCGGCACTAGACTTTCGCGCCGCGACCTGTACTCGGCCACGCCAGCGGAGAATGGGCAGTAAGGTGGGCTCGTGTTCGCAGAGTTCCTGAACAAGACGACGGTGTACAACCGCGAGGCGCTGGCGCGCGCCGTGCGCCGGCCGCGCGGCGTGCCGCTGCTCACCGTCTCCAACCACCACTCGTGCTTCGACGACCCCGGCCTCTGGGGTGAGTGTTGCCGCACTGACGTCTCCTCCCTCCGCCTCCGTTCATGCTCAGCTCGCCACATGAAGAGCGGAAAATAGAGTCATCTCGATCGACAGCAGCAAATCCGTATTTCGACTCGACGAGCGATAGTCACGCGAGCGGTTCCAAAATAGAGCCCCAGGCAGGTAGGTTTCGGTCGATTCGTCTTTCGAGCGTTCTGATAAGCAAAGTACGACAGCCGTGGGCGACTGTAACCGATCGTGACCTCCAAACGCAGAAACGACCATGAAATTTTGCGTCGTACGATCTCGCTATAGTATCGTTGGCGGTATGGTCCTGTCGGCCTTCTGCGGAATAACTTCCGTGGGGCCCGTACAGCGGTGTTAGCATGTTTTGGAGGTTGAGGCCACCAACGCTGGCCGGCGGGCCTCACTTGCGTAGTGTCGGTAAACAAAACAAAACGCTATCGTATACTGTGACGTCACGCCGCGCGCGTCGCGCCGCGCCGGCGCCGTCAGCGAGTAACAAGTGTGCGGATTTATTTCATATTATTATGTTCTTAAAATACGCGGCAGTAGTGTAGTGTAGTGACGCACGGCAATGTAGTAGCGGCTGGGTCAGCGGGTCGGTTAGGGTTCGTTGTGAACGCATGCTCTCATGCCAATTGATATGGCAAAAAACATGAACACCTCAATTTTGGATGTTGGTTGAAAAACTAACAGTAGTTTTGTAATCCATGAGTTCGATTCGCTTCTCGCACTCATCAAGTATCCGGTCGAACTAATCATCATTACTGCGAGCTATCTGTGCTGCACAGTGTTCGTGAAATCGCACTCGGAGTATGAAGCGGAACTGCGTTCCTTTCTGCCTTGAGTCTCACTTTACTTTACTGAACACATCTTAATAAGAGTACCTACTCTGTATTGATTATGGATCGATACTATGCCCTAGTGAACATTTACAACAGATTTAGATTCATTTAATTTTCACTGTACGGTATTTGTATACGCCTAATGAACGTCATTACATTTTTTATCTACCGCTAGTTCACAAGGTGATGCTACAGAGAACGACACGATAAAAAACTCGGTAGTTACTCTTTTCAATATTTACAATGTAATAACAGGTACATTTTTTTTTCACAAACTCATATTATTATTTTATTAAAAAGCAAATAAAAAAAAGCTTGTTCTGTTCCTGCAGTGACGTTTGTATCATTTGACAATTAAATCACTGACTTCAATTTAAAACATTTAACGTGGTGGCAAAGGAAATCAAATACGTTCTGCCGTAAATGACGTCATCGTGTTTTTTTTTTTTTTTTTCGAATCAAAATAGGTACTTAATATAAAAAAAATTAATTCCTATGTATTTTTGAACTCTGGTGCAAACATAATAAAATAGTATTTTTGAAATGTTGTCAATTAGCTATGGCGGGCCTCGCCGGCCCGTCACGTCACGGCATATCGTCCGACCATTCTTGTCGCGCTGCCAGCCGCCCTCACCGCCCGCGTCGCACGCGACCTCTCTTGGCGGACACTTTTTTATATATACATTTTTGACCCTGGTTAACATTCCTCACAACATAGTCGACGCAGGTCATATCTACTGCAAATAAAATATATGATAGCATGGATAAGACTCACGCACGATACGTGTAGGACTATAAAATATAAATAAATGATCCTTCTGACCCGGAACGAAAGGCAGCCTTCACTACACGACACAGCCCGCGAGCGCCGGTTGGCTGACAGTGTTGACGAAAAGATGATTTTGACTTCACTAAACAACAGCAAACTATAATGGAAGTATGCACTTAAAAAAAAGTTTTATTTAGATATAATTATTTATGTTTGTGGAAAATGTCCCAAATATACGAGCGTTGGAATCAAATATGTAACAATGCAATAGATATCTGAAAATGGCCGATTAGCAACATAATACAGATGCAGAGATCATTTCAACCGTGTGGCGATCCGACGTGGGAATTCCATTCAAATAGCAGAGGGATCTCATTTGATATCATTTCATTTTTGAAGTGAAACTTCTTTAGGCGCATGAGGGTAAATTTTTTTACGGATGAAACGGAAATGCGTCACGCAGCATGCAACGTTCGTGACGAAGAAGAGGATGGGCGATAGAGAGAAAGTGAGATAGGGCGAACGTTTATAATAAAACAACAAGACTTTCTTTGTGTATAAGTATTTGAATATTTCGCCAAAGAAGTTTCACTTCTGACATGTGTACTTTGTACGCACGCACTTTTTATAACATACTCATTTCTTAACATACTTATTTCTCACTCGTAGTTTCATTGTGTGTTCTCTTTAGCTGGGCATGTGGTTTAAGTATATTGAGATCTGCAATTTTTTTGACGTTGTAGCGTTCATTTAAAACTTTGAATGCATAGATTATTACGGTACATTCCCAACCATCCAATCCATCGTGGAAGCTGGTGCAGGCCACGTTACGAAGCGCTACTAACGCGCGTTATTGTAAGCAGGTATATTATAGGGCAGTAGGTATATTAGCTACAGATACTCGCCGCACCGGCTCAGGGTCAGGTTTAATTAGCAGTTGCGGTCGAGTTTCGTTTTTCAATCACTTGATACAATCGATCTCTTCCACTCGCGAAAACTTTGTAATGGAACCGAAACTCGGAACGAACCTCGCGTCGGCAGCGGACCGTTTGAAATTCAATTTAGACGTGACAAGTGTTTTCCGATTAGATTTTCTACCTGTTTCTGTAGAAACTACTCGAAATTCCGTAGGCGTTGGAGACCGGAGGCTGGTGAGAAATACCGAAATAGTAAGGAATCAGAAATACATTTTATGGAACGAATCTACCAGGAGACATCATAGCTAGCTAGGTACAACCCATAGGCGTCCCACTGCTGGGCACGGTTCTCCCCCACAGACAGCTGCGGGAGGTCTAGAGTCTCCACCACGTATTTGGTGCTTTCATCCAACCAAAGATAAGAAACCACAACAAACAAAGGATTTTATAAATACCCCTCATCATACTTTATCAAAGGGAAATCGTACTCTTTCGATATAACAAATCCTCAATATGACTCCATTTATGCTCAGAAAGGCTCAGACCGTATATGATGTAACAGTTCGTGCAGAAATGTAACTCCACGGTACTGCTCGGGGGCGGCGGGGGCAGACGGGGGGAGGCGTGCCCCACTACCCCGTCTCAATCTGTCCGGCGACGGGCACGTGTCTTCCCGCAATGGGGTCGTCTCCCCTGAACGGATGTTTGCAGCTCAAACCAAGCTGAGGGAACGACCACTGATCTGCATATCAAATCCCAAATATGAGCGTCGAAATAAATTATTCAGTAACTAGTGAACGTCCGCAGCTTCGCTCGCGTGCAATTAGACATCACTAACTTCAAAAACGGCAAAGTTTCATACTAACTTTGCACCCCCGTTTTACCCCCTTAGGGGGTGAATTTTCAAAAATCTTTTCTTAGTGCTCCCCTACGTTATAAAAGGAACCCCTGTGCAAAATTCCAAGTTTCTAACCCTCATAGTGTAGTTAGGCCCTGCGTTGATATGTTAGTCAGTCAGTTAGTCATCTTCTCCTTTTATATATTATAGATATAGATGTAGTTAAATAGTAACGGTGATGAGCAGGGGCTGTGGAACTCGCCTCTCATTGGAGTGGTCCCGTGGTGCGGGCTTAAATCCAAACTGTTTAACGTCACGTGATGTAAGGGTGAAGGAGATCATCGTGAAACCTGCATGCATGAGATCTCCATGGTGTCTTCGAGAACAATGAACGTGACAAGAACGACGAATACGAACGAAGACGAACATGAGGAGTCTGCCAATGCGCACTCGGCCAGCGTGGTGGACTATAGTCTAACTAACCCCTTCCATTCCGAGGTTCGGCTCGGGATTCCCTGAGCCCAGTGGGGAAAAAAGTAGTGTCAGATATTTCTCTAAGCAATTATACTAAGTACATGAAACATTTTTATATCTGCTTGACGTCGTATTTCATTGGTCTGTTCCTTATTTATAATCATAATCATCCTTGAATCATAATATCTCCGTTTTGCGGTCGCAAGACGTGTTGTCCGCCACATCGTGTATATCGTGTAGATACAGACAGACAGACACACATACGCGACGGGGAACTTTGTTTTATAATATGTATCGATTGATGGCACGTTATACATATACAAACGGCTCTAGAACAGCGCATTTCATTGCAACTAGGAGTGTGCCGATAGAGTCTCGCCCGACAGCCTGACAGGCTGACAGGTTGACAGGCTGACAACATGGCCATGTTTAGCAACAAGTCCTTCGGAATGTGGCTCGGTAAACAAACTAACATTTGCGTGCCTGGTCTGCGTGCCACGTGATCTCAAACTGTCGTAACAGGAATTACGAGTAAGACTGTCGGGTTCGAAAGATGCCATGGCGGTGTTTTATCACTGCCATTATAACTGTGGTGTGTCCCTGTGGTCCCAAGCGACATGAGTTTAACGGTCCTTATAATAAGTCAACCCATAAATGTTACAGTATGCAAATTATACTTGTACGTAAAGTATAAGTGCACGTCGTCGTTTACACATCTTGTTTTCGATATTTGACCCGTTTCTTTCTATGGCGACAGTTCAGACGGGGTCTGCAAAAACGTGTGCTCAGGTATCTCCATTTTAAAGAAGTGAGCACCGGGCGCTCTGAAGAACGAAGGCAAAAGAGAGTAACGCCGAAATATTTCTAGTGTTGAATTAATACTGAACTAATGTAAATGTATTTGTTTATGAAAGCACCTGACCTTTAGATTTATTTTATCCACGAGAGCAAGCAATTAATTCTTCACTAACTAACTTAGCAAACTTTGTGTAAGAAAAGTACCTCATTAATTTTCAAAGGAATTTCAGGTCACAAACATAAGCATTTCTTTGCTCTTAGAAAATTGAGTCGAGCTATTACGGTTTCCCTTTGTCTCCGTATCAAATAGCTGGAAATTGCAATGTAGTGGCCTGGTGAGTTAGTTAGACATGTAGGTTTTCTCGTGATGTTTTATCAAATGCACATACCCTACCTTTGAAAAGTCACTGATGAATGGAACCGATTTGAACCCGGAGTCTTACCAATGATCGGTCGAATCACAGCTACTGTGATTTCTTCTCTGGGTCCTACTAAACAGCCGGCGCGGCGGCCGTGCAGCGGAAGAACAAATTGAAGAGATTTAACTCGTCCAGCTCATCACCGTACAATGCATCGCGACTTAGCTGATAGGACAAACTTAGGGCTCGTGTCGTAATTATTACGTGGTACATATGGTGGATGGCAGATGGGTGGTGCTGCAAGCTCGTTTGCTATCTTATATCCATAACAAAAGGAAACCTACAAGTGTTGAGTGGCACGTTATAAAAGTCTCTTATTATTTTTTTGCTCTATCGATGGTTACAAATGTTACAATGATGTACCATTATTGCAGCCAAAGTCGGACCTGAAAATAGCTACACCTGTCGCCGTTCATACCACCAAGACAATACATCTCTGCTGTAGCTGCAAAAACACAAACACCGTTTTTCATTGTGAAAAGATCAGTTCAGCTAGATCTTCGATGGCTGCAGCGGTCTATCGACAGGCTCCCTCACCCCTGCCTTCAAGCAGGTCACTTCCCGACTCGTACGTGTAGTGAGGGAAACTGCATGGATACTAAAGACAGCGGTAACTAATAATATTACCATACACCTCAAACAACCAGATGTAATTACTTCTTAAGTATCCTTCTGTGACAAAAAGTGTCCGGAGCCGGTGGACGACGTTTTTGCCGCGAGCGTCGTGCGCCGCAACAAACACATTTAGCTGCCGACGCCACGAGATGAGTCTTATGTCTTATGAGTTATGACATCTGTCTTGGGAGGAAAATCATAGATTTATAAGAAGTTGTAATAAAGAAGCAGACCTGCAGCAGGCGCCGCCAGGGCGAAGCCCCGGAAACGTCCCCGGCTGGGAGTCCCGACGGCTCGTTCATTTATCTATGCGCACAGTTTTAGCACTGAGCTCCACGAGTTCTGTGCTCTTCTTTAGTGTAAAATCATTGAAGTAAATTATATTTTGAAATGGTAACATAGTAAGTTGAATGTCTTTGATTTTGAAGATTTCATAAATTCATATTATAGAGTTAGAGAGAGACTAAAAGAAGATTAATCATGAAGATAGTCCTTTGATCGAAAGCTGTTGGCTAAAGCTTGTCGAGTCAGCGTCCTTTATTCCTTACAAAGTCAACATGGCAAGCTGCTTACTATGATGGTGCGAGGGTGGCGCCGGTCACTTAGACCACGTGTAGTGGCTCACCGCCAAGGCAATGAGGATCAGACGTGGCACTCTATGGACACCGAACATCCTAATTTATTGAATACTTTAAACAAAAATAATGGTTACTGCAAGTTACCCAGCCGAGTCATGGTTGTGAAATGAGTTCATCGCGAGCGCCGCCATGCTGATAAAGTTCCGATAACTGGGCTGCACCTTCCGCTGCGACCCGCTGGGACCCGCTACGACCCACTATCTCGTTCAGTTTGTGTTTCGTAGAAGAGTCCATCCTCTTATAGAAAGTAAAACGTTCATTGACGTCCACCAGGAAACAACAACACTGCACGCATATTTTAACATTTTTTTACATTAGAAAGTGTCATCACCGACCGTCGGTGGACATTGAACTATTCATTGAAATAAAATTGACCATCTGATAAAACGGAATCGTGTCGTGTATTATCTGTGAAACAAATTGTTGTAAGGTGCGCCCCGGCGCGGCTGCACCGAGCCGATGGGGCGAGGTCGGATTGTCTTCGCACTTGCGTGCTGTTCATGCTCCAATAGTTTTAACTCAACGATTCAATTAATGAATTTCCTCAGTAGGTACTACTCTATTCTTAACTCAATCCAAGTTTGTAATTAAACGGGAGCGTCGCCCGAGCGCCGCCCTCGCCGCCTCCAGTTCCGAATGCTACCGCTATATTAGATAATCTCGTGAGCGCCCCGACCCCGACGTCCTCGTCGCCGGGGTCCCGGGTTCACTCCGTGGAGTACATTACATCGGTCTGGTCTACGTTGTGTGGCTGACGTTGCTCGCTTTTACGACATTGAAAGTTCATAAGTACATGACCAAAGAATCGCTTCGCTGCGACCCATAGACGTCCCACTGCTGGGCACGGGTCTCCCCCACAGACGCAGCTGCGTAACAACTGAATACTTGCGACTGCTAGTATTGTTACCGTATTTGGCAGTGTTGGTACCTAAGAACACAAACGGAAGCGGAAACGGCTTCCCGTGGTGTCACCGCCCCGGCCTACCGCGACAAACTTACCTGTGGATTACTATCTATATATATAAAAGGAGAAGCTGACTGACTGACTGACTGACTGACATATCAACGCAGGGCCTAAACTATAAGGGTTAGAAACTTTAAATTTAGCACAGGGGTTCCTTTTATAACTTTTATTTTACTATTGGATTCCGATACTGTGTATATTACTACTGTACTCCGATAGCGATACGAACTGCAATGTATTAAGAAACAGTTGTTCCGTCTCACCTGGCCATTCATTATCCGTCATAGGAAAATCTCCTGCATAGAAAACGTTAGCGATTATTGGGTTCACTACACTATGGATTCGCTATATCCTGGGTTAGCAATGCTCCGTCTATAGAAAGTGCCTCTAGAGGTAGTCGGGCCCCGGCCTTCACAGGTACATTGCAGACTCCCTTCCAATTTCTCGGATATCAGCTCCGAGAGATGTTTGCACACGAACGACTTGTCTGCGGGAAGCCGGCCAGAGCCGCGCGGCGCGACGAGTTAAGCAACAGAGCCGAAACTCGGTTGCTCTAATGAGTCAGCTCGCCGCCCGCCGAGCGCGACACTTGCTGACTTACAGCATTTTATTCTTGATTATACTTTAAGGGCCTTTGCTATTAAACGGCCATTAAAGTTAATGATGAGTAAAACATTTAATTTCACAAAAAATACTCCTATTTTAATGTGTATTCGAGCATAAATAAAGATGCCATAGTAGTAGGTCAACATCATAACCCTTTCTATGTGCCACTGTTGGACACGGGTGTTCTCTCGAATTGAGAGCGCTTAGGCCATAGTCTACCACGATGACCCAGTGCGGATTGGCAGACTTCAATCGTGGTTGGAGCAAAATGATCTCTCGTCTTTCTAAAACCCACCGACACCCTCAGCGTGGACAAGAGACGCCGCGGGACCGCCGGCGCATTACTACTGTGGCAAGCTAATGTTTGCACTAACCCTAAAATGTTCAACCCTCTTATTAAAGATATTTAGTATTTTTGTATTGTATCTGCACCGTGTATTGTATTTGCCCCGTGTGCGTGCGCAGGCGTGCTGGACACGGGCACGCTGGTGCGCGGCGCGCGCATGCGCTGGGCGCTGGCGGCGCACGACATCTGCTTCACCAACGCGCTGCACGCCGCCTTCTTCGCGCTCGGCAAGTGCGTGCCCGTCGTGCGCGGCGCCGGCGTGCACCAGGTCAGTGGCGGCGGAGGTTCCTGGGGGACCTCATGTCGTGACGGTCCATACCCTAGCTAGTCCCTTGTCCCCTTGTCACCTCTCTCACCACTTCCCGCTGACTTCGATAATACTGCTCTTATCTTTCGCTCAGTCACGTGTCTATACAATCTATATATATATTTAAAAGGAGAAGCTGACTGACTGACAGACAGACTGATATCAACGCAGGGCCTAAACTCTAAACAGGGTTAGAAACTTGAAATTTTGCACAGGGGTTCCTTTTATAACGTAGGGGAGTACTAAGAAAGGATTTTTGAAAATTGGGTCTTAATTCTACGCGAGCGAAGCTTCGGGCGTCCACTAGTAGGTCTAGTCTATATTAGAAAATCGAATATCGTATAACCACATTTCCAGTCCCTGATAGAAAAGGCACCTCAGCCTTCCATTATGAAGGTAAAGCCAAAAAATGGGCACACAGTTTATTATCTTGGTGGGAGTGCGCGTGGCTGAGCGTGGTGCGAGCCGAGCGATGCTTGCCAGCGTGGCCGGACGCGCCTCTCGCTGCACCTTTGCCCGCGACTGCACTTCCGTGGCTGTTGCGTGAATGGTATTCAACTGTCTGAACTGATATAGTATTTCCCCGAGTATGAGACTGATTGAGATTACAAAGACGACTAGTCCGTATTCAAATACATCTGGCGGAGAGTGGGAAGGACCCGGCGGTGCCTCGTCGGAGTATCATGTTACCATCAATTAGCTATGTTCAAATACAGGCCATCGTCGTACACCCTGGTTCCTCAGCCCATAGTCTGAGGCTGAGATCTATATAGCGTAGCTTGCTCTATTATTATTTTACTGAGACGGTACGGATAGCTGACAATGTCATCTGTCATTTTTGATAGTTTATAACCAAAAAATAATTAGTCATATAACGGGTCATGTTGTGGTCTATATAAGCGTAGTTCAGGTTTCAAGGATCGCATAAAAATACCAACTTTGTTTTAAGTTAAAGCTTAAGTGTGTGCACAGTCCAAGAACGCTTTACAGATCTCAGCCTTAATATTATATAATGTATCATGACGATATCAATTTAGCCTTCCGTTAAGCGTGCTCATGCAGCATCATGGAGCGCGGCAGAAGGAGCGCGCCTAAATTAACCCAACAGCCAAATACGAGTAATGTAATAATGTGTTATCTGACTCCCAGCCGGCGATGGACTTCTGCGTGGAGCGGCTGTGCTGCGGCGAGTGGGTGCACATCTTCCCCGAGGGGCGCGTCAACGTGGACAAGGAGCAGGTGCGCTTCAAGTGGGGCGTGGGGCGGCTGGTGGCCGAGTGCGCGGCGGGCGGGCGCGCGCCGCTCGTGCTGCCCGTGTGGCACGAGGGCATGGAGCGCGTGCTGCCCAACGCCGAGCCCTACCGCCTGCGCCTGCGCAAGCGCGTCTACCTCGCCGTGGGCGAGCCCATCCGCCTGCATCCCCTGCTCGACAGGTGAGACCATCTCCTGCGGGCCTCCCGTGGCGTGGGGCGGCTGGTGGCCGAGTGCGCGGCGGGCGGGCGCGCGCCGCTCGTGCTGCCCGTGTGGCACGAGGGCATGGAGCGCGTGCTGCCCAACGCCGAGCCCTACCGCCTGCGCCTGCGCAAGCGCGTCTACCTCGCCGTGGGCGAGCCCATCCGCCTGCATCCCCTGCTCGACAGGTGAGACCATCTCCTGCGGGCCTCCCGTGGCGTGGGGCGGCTGGTGGCCGAGTGCGCGGCGGGCGGGCGCGCGCCGCTCGTGCTGCCCGTGTGGCACGAGGGCATGGAGCGCGTGCTGCCCAACGCCGAGCCCTACCGCCTGCGCCTGCGCAAGCGCGTCTACCTCGCCGTGGGCGAGCCCATCCGCCTGCATCACCTGCTCGACAGGTGAGACCATCTCCTGCGGGCCTCCCGTGGCGTGGGGCAGCGTGGCGAGTTCTCCGTCACGTGCCACCGTCATTTGTCGCGAGCGAGCAGGCTTTTCCTGAGACCTCGAACGAACTAGTAGGTACCTTACAAGTCGTCATTTGAGGCGGCTTATTCATTATAAATATGTAATAAGTAGGTTATGCTCAATGCTCCAGACCTCCCGCAGCTGCCTGTGGAGGAACCCGTGCCCAGCAGTGGGAAGTCTGTGAGAGATTAAGAATTTTAGTATTTATAGGCTTAAGTAAATTTTGATTTTTGTGTCTTTATATGTCTTATATATTCCGTATAATTTTATGTGATTCTTCGTGCTGTTGTGTTTTGTATAAATAAATCATTCATGCAGCAATTCAGAGACTGGGCTATCGCCGATGTTCAGTTCACACTTCACATACATTTTAAATATAAACACGTAACGTTTCAGGTTAAAAAGCGCCAACGCGTCCGAGGAGGAGACGCGGCGCGCCATCACCGAGCGCATCCAGGAGGAGCTGATGCGGCTGCGCGAGCGCGCGCACGCGCTCATCGCGCGCACGTGCGGCCGCGCCGACGCGCACGCGCACACTAACGGGAAGGCCGACCCCGCGCCCGCGCCCCCGCCCCCGCCCGCCCCGCGCGACGAGCACCGGCGGGAGAGGGAGAGGGAGAAGGAGCTCTAGACTGGCACGAGGCGAGAACGAGAAGGAACCTTAGCGCTGTCGCACTCTCGGCGGTGACGTGTTGGCGCCCACCGCGGGCCGCCGCGGGCCTCCTGCGAGGAGATGGAGGATGGAGTGGCGACGAGCGATGCCGACTGGATGCAGTGTCGGCGTAGTGTGTCGCCGAGCGGATCGCTGACTTGTGTTGTCCTTCGAAAGTGTAGCGCGAAACATTATTAGATGGCGCGCAGTAGGCGCGGCGCACACGGAAATACCTCAATTTATACTAATTCATTAATATTGAAGTAGAAATGGAATGTAATTTATATATTCTGTACATACTTTTTTATATCGTCGTCGTGCCGACGCGGTCGGCGCGCACCCCATATCAAGTGCACGAACTCGGCTTCGAGAAGTTTCTACCGGAGGATAGATTTTGTATAACTTTACATTGTTATCGTCTACGTGTGAGAGACCGCGCGATCCTTTTAAACGCTTTTTAATGTAAATTTATATTTTAGTGAATATATTGGGGCGTCGCGGGCGCCCGCGAAGTGTCGAGTTTCCTGACGTTAAGTACTTACGGCTCGATTGTATCATATTTGAGTCGATTTAACGCGCTTCGGTGCGCGGAGCCTTAGAATAATATCCTAATATTTATTTACCAAAAATACCGCTGCAATATACTATAGGTACTCGCGCCAGTTCGTCGTCCCGCCGCCGGCCGCCGCTAGTCAGAATCGGCGCGACCTGTCCACTGTCACAAATTAACGTAGAGTCGGCCGGCGCGTTCCCTTTAATTTAAAACAGGAATCATTCAGTATTCAATAAAAATGCCAGCCTTTTAACGAAGGTATTATTTGGTTTAATAGTGAATTAACGAAAACATTCGTCGATGTATCATGTCATGCACTCGCACTCGAGCAGCCCAGCCGCGGGGCCTCCAGCTCAGCCGAGGCCCCGCCCGAGGCCTGATTTGACGACCACGTCAAGTCGATCTTCCAAGATTAACGCTCGCGAGTGCCCGTAAAGCAATATTTTAGTTCAGTGAGTACTAGCTGTATGTGTAAGTTATACTGTGAGTTTTCGATAATGTATTAGGTGAATCGATGTCGTGTCGTGATTGTGGCGTGTGTGTGTGTGTGTATGTCTGTGCGTGTGTGTGTGTGTGTGTGTGTGCGCGCGCGACGTTGCGTACTGATCCAGTGTTTTATGCTAATGTAAATCAATTCGATGTTTCCTTAATAATCTATTTTATTGTTACCGACTAGAAGGCGATGGTTTTCTATTTGTGGTTGCATCAACAGATGGGGGTTTAGGTCAAATTCACGTTTCGAACGCGAAATGTCAATGAATTGTATGTACTGACGGGTCGGGAGCATACAGGGTGTGTCGGATAGTGGACGACCCGACGACTGGGGGTCGCCCTGCTGCAGCAACAAAATATAGTAATGTATTCATTTCAGGATTCTCAAAGTTGTAGATATTATGAATTATGATGTTTCCATGAATATAATCAGGAGTGTTTTGCTTAATGCTAACATTCTTCATTTAAATTTGTACTGACGGGTATTCAAGTTGGTATCGACTGATGACTGTGACGTATGACGACAGATTAAATAAAATCTGGACTCAGCTATATTCCGGGACTGAGCAGACACTCGGACAGGTGACCTGTGCACAAGAAAAGTAAAATATATAATGAATGGGAGGGTATTTAGAAACGGAATTGTATCTAGGTGTTAGTATTTATATTAATTTAATTAAATTTGGTTGATAGAATGTTAAGCGACGTCTGCGCTGTACACGTAGACGCGGCGCCTGAGACGCATCTGCGCTGTGTTTATATGGTGGTCTAACAAAGTGTTCAGTCTGCGAGCGCTGCAGCGCTCACGGCAGTTTATGACGCGCCGATGAGGTTTTTAATCAAAATAGTCAGTTTTTAAGTCCATGTCAAAAGTTCAAGTGATGCATCGCTGCAAATACTTCGGCGCGCCATAAAATGACGTCGATAGGTCTGTACCCTGTAGGGCTGCCCCCGCGGGGCCCGGCGCGGCGGGGCAGCCCTCGCCGCATGTATGGAAAGCACAATCATTTTATAGTTTTGTACTGACGCATGACGAGCGGCGAGCAGCGCTCGTGCCGGGCGCCGCCGTAGCATTGATGTTTGTACGGAGATTTGCTTTTTGAGGATCTACGTATTTTTTCTGGAATAAATCGATGGACCTTTACTTTGTGCCTTTTCTTGAGTCCCTCGCCACCGCTGGCCTCGGCCTGGCCGGCAGCGATCACATGAAACACGTCATAGACACCCAACTATATATAACAAATATGGAGTCGTTTACTGGTTATTGAAACATTCCATACAAAATTGTTATCGTTGTGCCGAAATTCAGTATACACATCTTTTATTTATATCTTTATCACATTTTCATGGCAGTAATAATGCTGATGAATAAATGCGTTTATTTCATCGGCATTATTACTGCCATCTAGTATGAAAACTGTAAAGTTATTACTTCAAATGACATCTTATTCTTTGTGACTTTCCTAGAGATGGCGCTGTATGTCTACCACAGATTAATTACTATGCAAGTTGCTTTGCTTACCCCTGGAGTTAGCCCAAAAGAAACACGTTCAATTTGACTCATGGATTTATTCAATGTAACGTTATATATAATGTGAATAACTTAAATAAAATTGGTTACGAACTCGTATAAGTTAGCCAGACTCACCGCCAGGCGCGCTTGCGGCGACGACGCGAATTTTAAAAACAAAGTAGCATTCACACATAATTTGCATGATTAAGCTACGATTTACTATTATGTAGTAACTAGCTTCCAACCGCAGCTTCGCCCGCGAGGTAGGTAATTCTATTTCAGACTAGTGGACGCCCGCAGCTTCACGCGTGGAATTAGACATAACAAGTTTCGTTTACACCTAGTAATATTATATAGCCTAGGTCTGAATGAAGAAAAGAATTTTTGAAATCGGTCCAGTAGTTTTTGTGTTGTTTTTTGTTGTTGTGCGGCTACGGTGACTACGCTGATCTTAAAATCAAATTTAGTTGACATGACTGCCAGAATACGTTACGTGCGGACGCACAAAACGCAAGAGTAACATAAGATACAACAGTTTATTAAGAGTAAGCGCGCCACTTTTAAAGCGTCTTGTAACGTATCTGCCTTGCTTAGGCTTCACACGTGGCCCTAGCGTTATACAGACTTCCCAGTTCAGTTATTATCCACCTCTATACGATATTGTGCACCACTAATTTATCTATTTGAAGTCCAATTATGTAATTATCACGCATTATTTCTGGATTGTACCCCACCTTAGTATTAATTATTCAATCGAGCAGCTCCGCCTAGTTTCTAACTCCATTATCACAGTATCTATAAACGCTTTATACACAAATATTAAAATATATATATATATGTATGTATTTGTATTTAACTATCCTCTCGATAAGGTCACTTGTATTCGATGGTACAAAACCCTGTGCGGGCGTCGGCTGCGGCGTCGGCTGCGAGCGGCTCAACTGAACCGGCGGCGGCAGATTAAATATTTCAGTTACGAAATAAATTAAAAATTTATCTATTGATAGACAATTGCCTGCACAGATAGAAAATTGACACGTTCCAAATGGAGCTTATGCCAAATGTCTAACTCTGATGTACAAATCTATCCATAGATAGATTATTAATTTCCAGCTGTAGTCTATCTATCCACCTGAACTAAATCTACAGGATAATATAAAAAAATTTGTTAATACAATCATCACGTTTGTAAATTATTCCAAATTTCAAGTACACTCTACAGTAACGCAACCCTCCCGCGCGCGCGCAGGACGCCAGACCAATAAAAGCTCTGAAAGGCTTCACATTAAATGCGGGCTGCAGAAATATTGACAGCGATATTGAATGCAGTATACTCTAAGGGTCGACTCACACTGGCGCAGAGTCGAAGCGACGCGATGCGTCATGTTTTTCCGCCTACAGCATATTCAGCACTATTGCTCTATTATTAAAGCACAGCTCGACACCAGCCGCGCGTCGTCGCGCGCCACCATATTTACATAGCAGAAATGTGTACTTAAATAATAGAGCAATAGAGCTGAATATGCTGCAGGCGGAAAAACATGACGCGTCGCGTCGCTTCGACCCTGCGCCAGTGTGAGTCGACCCTTAAATTCAACCAGACGAAATACGCGCGAGTAACCAGCGCCTCAACTTACTTTGTCATAGATATACTTAAGTTAAGGCGATTTTCATTAATTGATACATTTAAAAAGAATTATGTACATATGTTTATACCGCAGTCAATTGTGAAACAAACGCTGTGCTAACACGTATGTCTATTGTAATTCAGAGTCTCGAGGACATATTCGTTCCATTTCATTTCGCATTTCGTTCGGTCGTGTTGACATTTTTACAAATATAAAGAATTAAGTTATCTAATCTAAGTATGTAATTAGAATAGAAAACACAGATCTATTTTGACACCGATAAGCGTATCCTTAGTAGCGAAATAAAATTAACATTTAATTTAATCTGCCATCTCGATGACGTCACGCAGAAGGAGCACGGTCAGCGAAGGCTCGCGCCGACCGCGGGGGGCGAGGGGGGCGCGGGGAGGGGTGCGGGGGGCGAGGAGGGGGAGGGGTCGGGGGAGGGGGCGGTCGCGGACGGCGGGGAGTGCAGCGCGAGCACGGAGCTGGCGCCGAAGGGCGGGCGGTAGGCGATGCCGAGGTCGGCGAACACGTGCGGCGGCGGCGCCACCAGCGCCAGGAACTGCTGGCCGAGCGCGGGCGGCAGCGCGGCGGGCAGCGCGCCCAGCACCGCCGCGCGGCACGCCACGCCCGCGCCGCGCGCCGCCGGCTCCAGCGCCAGCACGCCGCCGCGCGCGCCGCGCACCCACTCCAGCGCCGACAGCGTCTCGGGGGACTCCTGCGGACCGACCACCACACCGCCGCCGACACCGACATCAGGATACGGACAGACATCCAGAAATATACAAGCAAAACAATTAACACAAAAAAATAACACAACTTAATTATATGAAGATCCTAACATCTTGTTTCCATGTTGCAGTACCACTAATACAATTATTTCCAGTGCCGCCCGGACATGGCCCTTCATTTTGGACAAATTTTACTAGTTGTAGATGACGGCTGTGGGCCTGGAGCGAGATGAGTGTGGTGAGGTCAGCGTCAGGGTCGGGGTGGTCACCTGGTCCTGCGGCGCGGGGTCGGCGGGGTCGTGCAGCGCCAGCAGCACCAGGTCGGGCGCGGGCCGCAGCTGCGCCGCGCCGCGCACCGCCGCGCCGCCCGCCGCGCCGTACGCCGCCAGCTCGCGCTGCAGCGCCGGGCACGCCGCCAGCGTCAGGGTCGGGGTGGTCACCTGGTCCTGCGGCGCGGGGTCGGCGGGGTCGTGCAGCGCCAGCAGCACCAGGTCGGGCGCGGGCCGCAGCTGCGCCGCGCCGCGCACCGCCGCGCCGCCCGCCGCGCCGTACGCCGCCAGCTCGCGCTGCAGCGCCGGGCACGCCGCCAGCGTCAGGGTCGGGGTGGTCACCTGGTCCTGCGGCGCGGGGTCGGCGGGGTCGTGCAGCGCCAGCAGCACCAGGTCGGGCGCGGGCCGCAGCTGCGCCGCGCCGCGCACCGCCGCGCCGCCCGCCGCGCCGTACGCCGCCAGCTCGCGCTGCAGCGCCGGGCACGCCGCCAGCGTCAGGGTCGGGGTGGTCACCTGGTCCTGCGGCGCGGGGTCGGCGGGGTCGTGCAGCGCCAGCAGCACCAGGTCGGGCGCGGGCCGCAGCTGCGCCGCGCCGCGCACCGCCGCGCCGCCCGCCGCGCCGTACGCCGCCAGCTCGCGCTGCAGCGCCGGGCACGCCGCCAGCGTCAGGGTCGGGGTGGTCACCTGGTCCTGCGGCGCGGGGTCGGCGGGGTCGTGCAGCGCCAGCAGCACCAGGTCGGGCGCGGGCCGCAGCTGCGCCGCGCCGCGCACCGCCGCGCCGCCCGCCGCGCCGTACGCCGCCAGCTCGCGCTGCAGCGCCGGGCACGCCGCCAGCGTCAGGGTCGGGGTGGTCACCTGGTCCTGCGGCGCGGGGTCGGCGGGGTCGTGCAGCGCCAGCAGCACCAGGTCGGGCGCGGGCCGCAGCTGCGCCGCGCCGCGCACCGCCGCGCCGCCCGCCGCGCCGTACGCCGCCAGCTCGCGCTGCAGCGCCGGGCACGCCGCCAGCGTCAGGGTCGGGGTGGTCACCTGGTCCTGCGGCGCGGGGTCGGCGGGGTCGTGCAGCGCCAGCAGCACCAGGTCGGGCGCGGGCCGCAGCTGCGCCGCGCCGCGCACCGCCGCGCCGCCCGCCGCGCCGTACGCCGCCAGCTCGCGCTGCAGCGCCGGGCACGCCGCCAGCGTCAGGGTCGGGGTGGTCACCTGGTCCTGCGGCGCGGGGTCGGCGGGGTCGTGCAGCGCCAGCAGCACCAGGTCGGGCGCGGGCCGCAGCTGCGCCGCGCCGCGCACCGCCGCGCCGCCCGCCGCGCCGTACGCCGCCAGCTCGCGCTGCAGCGCCGGGCACGCCGCCAGCGTCAGGGTCGGGGTGGTCACCTGGTCCTGCGGCGCGGGGTCGGCGGGGTCGTGCAGCGCCAGCAGCACCAGGTCGGGCGCGGGCCGCAGCTGCGCCGCGCCGCGCACCGCCGCGCCGCCCGCCGCGCCGTACGCCGCCAGCTCGCGCTGCAGCGCCGGGCACGCCGCCAGCGTCAGGGTCGGGGTGGTCACCTGGTCCTGCGGCGCGGGGTCGGCGGGGTCGTGCAGCGCCAGCAGCACCAGGTCGGGCGCGGGCCGCAGCTGCGCCGCGCCGCGCACCGCCGCGCCGCCCGCCGCGCCGTACGCCGCCAGCTCGCGCTGCAGCGCCGGGCACGCCGCCAGCGCCGCCGCGTCGCCTGCCGACCGGAGGAGACAGTCAGACCTTTCCTCCTCTTCCGCGGCGCCGTGGACGCTCTTGCGTTGAGGAAATTCGGAATTAGGGGAGATTCCCTCTATCCGAGCAATTGCTCCAGGGGTAAACCCCGTCGGTGACTTGCCCGCTGTTGAGCGTCAGCCAACAGGAGCCAGACGTTCGTCGCGCGCGCGGTACTACTAGCCGTTAGTCGCTAGTTCTCCCCTGATGGTCGGGGGGAAGAAGGTCCAACAGCTCTTTAGGGAGCGGTCGGCCATTCGGATATAGCACTTGTATATGCCAAGTTTAGTGCGCAGTGGTAATCGGGATGTCAACACGGGCCTGGCGGTGGGGGAGGGGGTGGGGAGGCTTACCCAAGAGCAGCAGCTGCGTGGTGGCGGCGTGCGCGTGCAGCAGGCGCGCGGCGGCCACGGCGGCGGCGCCGGCGCGGTGCGCGCGCGCCAGCACGGCCACGGCGGGCGCCTGGTGCGCGTTGCGCGCGTCCAGCCGCCGCTCGCCGCCCACCAGCCGCAGCGCCACGTCGGCGGCGGCGCGCGCCAGCAGCACGTACGCCGCCTCGCACGCCGCGCCGCCCGCCCGCACTGGAACACGCATAGCAGCCCACGTCACCTCGAGCACACACGGTTCCTCGGGGCCGATTTTATTTTTTCCCTCCAAATTCATACGATATTACAACGATTACAATATGGGATGCGGCGCCAAAGTCTAGCCTCTAGCGGTATACTCATAGGAACCACCAGGCACCTCTCAATGGAGCAGCTGAGAACCATGTTTTATTTATTCTTAAAAATTAACACGACACGACAGTCGACAACACTTTCCATGAGAACAACGGTGCATCCCTAAAGGGAGTCCGTGAGAGCCAATAGACTGAATGATTAAATCTTTTTATTTGCCTTCTTTAAATTAAAATAGTACACTTGAATAACATGTACATAACACACACACACACAGTACGCACCTATCCCCTCCCACAGCTGGCGGCGCGCGGCCTCGCTGACGGCGGGCACGGCGCGCCCGTCGTCCGTGTGCAGCGCGGGGCCCGCGCGCAGCTCCGGCGGCACCCAGATGCCTGCACACACACACACACACACACACACACACACACACACACACACAGTACGCACCTATCCCCTCCCACAGCTGGCGGCGCGCGGCCTCGCTGACGGCGGGCACGGCGCGCCCGTCGTCCGTGTGCAGCGCGGGGCCCGCGCGCAGCTCCGGCGGCACCCAGATGCCTGCACACACACACACACACACACACACACACACACACACACAGTACGCACCTATCCCCTCCCACAGCTGGCGGCGCGCGGCCTCGCTGACGGCGGGCACGGCGCGCCCGTCGTCCGTGTGCAGCGCGGGGCCCGCGCGCAGCTCCGGCGGCACCCAGATGCCTGCACACACACACACACACACACACACACACACAGTACGCACCTATCCCCTCCCAAAGCTGGCGGCGCGCGGCCTCGCTGACGGCGGGCACGGCGCGCCCGTCGTCCGTGTGCAGCGCGGGGCCCGCGCGCAGCTCCGGCGGCACCCAGATGCCTGCACACACACACACACACACACACACACACACACAGTACGCACCTATCCCCTCCCACAGCTGGCGGCGCGCGGCCTCGCTGACGGCGGGCACGGCGCGCCCGTCGTCCGTGTGCAGCGCGGGGCCCGCGCGCAGCTCCGGCGGCACCCAGATGCCTGCACACACACACACACACACACACACACACACACACACACACACAGTACGCACCTATCCCCTCCCACAGCTGGCGGCGCGCGGCCTCGCTGACGGCGGGCACGGCGCGCCCGTCGTCCGTGTGCAGCGCGGGGCCCGCGCGCAGCTCCGGCGGCACCCAGATGCCTGCACACACACACACACACACACACACACACACACAGTACGCACCTATCCCCTCCCACAGCTGGCGGCGCGCGGCCTCGCTGACGGCGGGCACGGCGCGCCCGTCGTCCGTGTGCAGCGCGGGGCCCGCGCGCAGCTCCGGCGGCACCCAGATGCCTGCACACACACACACACACACACACACACACACAGTACGCACCTATCCCCTCCCAAAGCTGGCGGCGCGCGGCCTCGCTGACGGCGGGCACGGCGCGCCCGTCGTCCGTGTGCAGCGCGGGGCCCGCGCGCAGCTCCGGCGGCACCCAGATGCCTGCACACACACACACACACACACACACACACACACAGTACGCACCTATCCCCTCCCACAGCTGGCGGCGCGCGGCCTCGCTGACGGCGGGCACGGCGCGCCCGTCGTCCGTGTGCAGCGCGGGGCCCGCGCGCAGCTCCGGCGGCACCCAGATGCCTGCACACACACACACACACACACACACACACACACACACAGTACGCACCTATCCCCTCCCACAGCTGGCGGCGCGCGGCCTCGCTGACGGCGGGCACGGCGCGCCCGTCGTCCGTGTGCAGCGCGGGGCCCGCGCGCAGCTCCGGCGGCACCCAGATGCCTGCACACACACACACACACACACACACACACACACAGTACGCACCTATCCCCTCCCACAGCTGGCGGCGCGCGGCCTCGCTGACGGCGGGCACGGCGCGCCCGTCGTCCGTGTGCAGCGCGGGGCCCGCGCGCAGCTCCGGCGGCACCCAGATGCCTGCACACACACACACACACACACACACAGTACGCACCTATCCCCTCCCACAGCTGGCGGCGCGCGGCCTCGCTGACGGCGGGCACGGCGCGCCCGTCGTCCGTGTGCAGCGCGGGGCCCGCGCGCAGCTCCGGCGGCACCCAGATGCCTGCACACACACACACACACACACACACACACACAGTACGCACCTATCCCCTCCCACAGCTGGCGGCGCGCGGCCTCGCTTACGGCGGGCACGGCGCGCCCGTCGTCCGTGTGCAGCGCGGGGCCCGCGCGCAGCTCCGGCGGCACCCAGATGCCTGCACACACACACACACACACACACACACACACACAGTACGCACCTATCCCCTCCCACAGCTGGCGGCGCGCGGCCTCGCTGACGGCGGGCACGGCGCGCCCGTCGTCCGTGTGCAGCGCGGGGCCCGCGCGCAGCTCCGGCGGCACCCAGATGCCTGCACACACACACACACACACACACACACACACACACACACACAGTACGCACCTATCCCCTCCCACAGCTGGCGGCGCGCGGCCTCGCTGACGGCGGGCACGGCGCGCCCGTCGTCCGTGTGCAGCGCGGGGCCCGCGCGCAGCTCCGGCGGCACCCAGATGCCTGCACACACACACACACACACACACACACACACACAGTACGCACCTATCCCCTCCCACAGCTGGCGGCGCGCGGCCTCGCTGACGGCGGGCACGGCGCGCCCGTCGTCCGTGTGCAGCGCGGGGCCCGCGCGCAGCTCCGGCGGCACCCAGATGCCTGCACACACACACACACACACACACACACACACAGTACGCACCTATCCCCTCCCACAGCTGGCGGCGCGCGGCCTCGCTGACGGCGGGCACGGCGCGCCCGTCGTCCGTGTGCAGCGCGGGGCCCGCGCGCAGCTCCGGCGGCACCCAGATGCCTGCACACACACACACACACACACACACACACACAGTACGCACCTATCCCCTCCCACAGCTGGCGGCGCGCGGCCTCGCTGACGGCGGGCACGGCGCGCCCGTCGTCCGTGTGCAGCGCGGGGCCCGCGCGCAGCTCCGGCGGCACCCAGATGCCTGCACACACACACACACACACACACACACACACACAGTACGCACCTATCCCCTCCCACAGCTGGCGGCGCGCGGCCTCGCTGACGGCGGGCACGGCGCGCCCGTCGTCCGTGTGCAGCGCGGGGCCCGCGCGCAGCTCCGGCGGCACCCAGATGCCTGCACACACACACACACACACACACACACACACACACACACAGTACGCACCTATCCCCTCCCACAGCTGGCGGCGCGCGGCCTCGCTGACGGCGGGCACGGCGCGCCCGTCGTCCGTGTGCAGCGCGGGGCCCGCGCGCAGCTCCGGCGGCACCCAGATGCCTGCACACACACACACACACACGCGGGGCTCAGTCTAACTAAATAACTACTAAAAGAAAAGGAGATATGATGATAAAATAACTAATAATTTATTTCGTTGCGACCCATAGACGTCCCACTGCTGGGCACGGGTCTCCCCCACAGACACAGCTGCGGGAGGTCTAAAGCATACTCCACCACGCTGCTTCAATGCGGATTGGTGGAGGGGTTAGTGGCCCCAGTGTCGAATGTTCTCAAGCCACCCGAAGGTCTTCGACAAGGCTTAACGATTGTTTCCACCATTGAAAACAACCGGGACCGACGGCCTTACGTGCCCTCCGAAGCACGGTAGCGTCCATGAAATTTTAACACTAGCGATCACTGTGGCGAGATATCCATCACCTTTTTAAAGTCCACCGCTGGACACGGGCCTCCCATAATCGGTGCCACTCCCCCCGGCCCTGTGCCTATTGAACCCGGCAGTTACCCGTTGACTTCTTTCGGTCATCTGTCCACCAGGAGGGCTGTCTCCACTCGAGAGCCTTTGTTAACTCTCAACCTGTTTTCGCGTCATGAATTTTAAATTGTGATGTTTCCTGTTCGTCCGCCACAAGCGGCGCGGGTGCGAGGGGGGGTGGGGGGTACCGGCGGAGCGGCGCGGGAGCGAGGGGGGTGCTAGGGGGGCGGTGGGGCGGGGGGTGTACCGGCGGAGCGGCGCGGCGCGGGCAGCACGTTCTCGTCGTGGCGGAAGGAGCGCGTGGCCGCGTCCGCCGCGCGCACCACGTCGGGCCGCGCCGCCGCGCGCATCTCCTCCCACAGCGCCTGTTACATTACACTACTGTTACGAACAGGGAAGCTGGCGCCATCTAGCGTAGACCGGTGGAACTCCCTAATCAATACTAGATGGCGTTAGTGGAACTACATAGAAGTATAATATAATTGTATCTCGAAAACCGGGTACATGCGCGAACTTTCCAGAATCATCCAACCCGGTCGATCAAGTTCGCGCGAGTCGGGTAACTTACCCGACCACGAAGGAACTTTCTGGAATGGTCTGGAACTCGTTTCGACCCATATAAATAGCCGCAGGGAGGCGAGCCAGTTCAGTTCAGTTCGAGCTACCTTCGAGGCGACTTCGAAGTGAAAACTAGTGATCAAGAGTGATACAAGTGAAACCTACGACTTGGCTACGACCTAGGACATCGTTAGTGCTTAGTGTTTGGACCTAGTGCTTTGAGTTGGACCTAGTGCTTTGTGTTGGACCTAGTGCTAGTGAATAAAGTCTTCAAGGAGTCAGCAGGTCTTTCTCTCCAAATCCTTCGAACCCTAACACGTAACAATACAATACATTACATTCGAAGACCTAGGGTGGCTTGAGAACATTCGACACTGGGTTGGCCACTAAATCCTCCATCGATCCCCATTGGTGCAGCATGGTGGGGTATGCTGTAGACCTCCCGCGGCTGTGACTGCGGGGAGACCCGACTCCTGCGGTGGGACGTCTATGGACCGTGTGTTGCTTAGCATGAACTATAACGTGTCTGCGAGCTGCGCCTGATTCAGAACCGTCCTAATCCTGTAAGCTTGTCACACACCGCTCCCATACCAATACACTAGCTATCCCGCGGCTCTGCCCGCGCTACACCGTGCTCCGCTGAGACTTACCTCTACCATCCAGGGATGGTTTAAAATATAATAAGTAAAGCCTTTATTCGGCAAGCTACGCCAAAGATTATCACTTATCCATATCTACTCGTAGCTTAATCGTAGCTTACTCAGGGATACCCGTGAACAGTGGCGGGGCCACCATAGAATCCAAAAAGCCAGGCATGCCCTAACACCTAACCCACTTAGTAACGTAACGTCACTAATGGCAACAGAATTACATTAGTCATTTATTCATCACCTTTATACCGCGCGGAAAGCGCGCGAAACTCGTCGTGTTTGCGCGAATTGCGTCGTCAATCGCGTTCGACCTCAAATCTATTCACGCCACACACACATTAAAGCGGGCAGTCCCGAATCTGCAAATTCTGCAAACTTTTTCAGCTTTCTCTGTCTAACGTACTCAAAACGACTAAGATAGACTCTTATTCACGTATTTTCACGCCACACTACAGCGCATCGTTGTGTGTGTCGTGTGACTTTTTATCATTCGATCCGCAGTCCCGCTTCGAGCAAACTTTCTCTGTCTAACGTACTCAAAACGACAAAGATAGACTTACCGGCAAAAGTCATTCACGAATGAACTATGAGCAATAATGGGAAATATTGGGAGAAAGTCCCTTGATTTGTGTTCGGGGAGCACATAGTGAAATACGCTGTCTATTTTTAGGGTAAAATTTTGAAATGACGGGCAGGGTACACACAACAAGAATAATAAATATAATTTATCTTTACGTAATTTGCCTTTTTATTTTAAAATAACCCGAATAGCTAAATCTAAATGGTTAAACATAAATATGTTTTCCATACATAAATATGTTTTCCTTTTAGATTTGAAAGTAAATAAGTATGTATAAGTTTGAAAATCTGGTTATCATCGCACCATTGACACGTTTATGTTGAATTTAAAAGTTCTGTAGGTAATATTTGTCTGACCAATCTAGGGAAAATGTGATCGTATGCATGGCAGCCCGCTTTGAATGAACTACCAAATTACACTCACTCAATATGAATAAAAATATTCAGTTTGATTTGCTTGAGTCGCGAAGCGCTACTTGTTTTTGTGTTCGTGTTTTTCATTTTGTTGTTAAGTACATTTGTGATGTCTGTGATGGAAGTAATTGTCCCTTGTGACGGTATTGATGAGTGTGTGATTAAATGTGTCCAAAACTTACTCGAGAAAAGGTAAAATCATTTACATTTGATCAAACAAAACAGTTGATTACCAACATTTTATGCCGACGTAATTAAATCATTTCATAAGAAAGATAGACGTTTTGATTTAGAATTTAAATACTAGTCAATTTGTGTTACTTTAAAAAAATATGTTTTGTCTATTTTGTTTTGTTCAATAAGGCCAGCGGGGGACAGCCAGCTTACCCTAGATTAATTCACTCAGACTCAAGCAATCGGCCAAACCAAACGGCTTTTTTCAAAGCCACCGATGGATTGCTGATATTATTATGTTTTATCAATCTAGCACTGTTATGACGTGATTTGAATAAAATCTAATGAAATTGCTACAGGGAAATCGATTTAGGTATTTTACATGTGTTTTTCACTATCACATGTCTTGGGCATGCCCTTTGCCCCTTGGCTAGATCCGCCACTGCCCGTGAATCGATTAAAAATTGATATAGTTATTTATCGATTAAAAATCCAACGATTATATCAGTGTTTTGTTCATTTCACTCACACCATGCAATTTTTGGGGGATAAGGTCTGTCAGTCTCCAGGCCATTTACTACATATGTGCAAAGAATCACATCGACCCACAATTCCGTTGGGTAGAAGAAGAAGGACAAACCAACCAACCAACAAACCAACGTACTCAGATGTTCCAAGAAAAAATACATGAAAGCTACCGAAGCTAACCTGCTTGTCGAAGAGGGCCAGGTTCCCCTCGAAGTCGAAGTCGTCCAGCAGCGCGGCGTCGGCGGCGTCGCCCAGGAAGGCCTCGTGGCGGCGCCGCGCGCGCTCCGCCCCCCCGCCGCTCCCCGCGCCGCCCCCGCCGCTCCCCGCGCCGCCCCCGCCGCCGCCCCCGCCGCCCGCGCGCGCCTTGGGCGTCGAGCCCGAGTTGCCGAAGCTGCCTGCAATCGATGAGTTAGTTACTATTAAAAAAAAAACCTAAATTTTATTTCAAATTAATGATCAAAGGAACCTAAAAACTACTTTAAAATGCCCCACGATACCCCACGCCCCCGTGCTCACACTGATAAACACAAGACCATTTAGTTTATTCACGTTATATTTTTCGGTCAGACGGTAGTTTTTCATATCAACATAAAAGTTGACCTGAGTCTGACTTCAAACAACACATCATCACATCCTCCTTTTTTCGAAGTCGGTTTAAATAATAGGTTTAACGCACTAGAAAGTGGGATTCCCTCGGGATGCAGCAAGGACAAACAGTAATAACAAGTTCTATCTGTCCTCCTTTTACTGACGAGGTGACAGAACGAGCTTAATCTTTTCGCTCAGTCTCTCCCTGTTACCAATTAACTAACTAAGAAGAAGACAGAATACATACATACAATACAGAAATAGAATTTATCAGATAAGAATGCAATGCATAACTTGCATAATTAGTCTATACATTTTACAATTCTGCGTTGTCATGTGAATATAATAAGCTTGAGTGTGAAACGTCACTTCTTGATCTTAATTTGTATATTTGTGGTGTTTGCTAATTAAGTTAATGTTGAATCCTATAGTCACTTGCAACAGTGAAGTAAAGGCCACAAGGAAACGTTCAGGTTGTCTCTGGCCCGTGACCCCATGATTATCTGGTGGCCACGTGACTGAAGTAAATCCATATTTGCACGTTTCTCTCATTATAGGAGAGCGATATTCAGTAGCAATTGTACGCGAGCCACGAGCGAACCATTATCTACATGGATAGGCATGCCGTGGTGGCGAGCGAGCGTCGTGGTGGCACCATACTAAGTTGTACTGACCGGAGAGCGCGGCGGGGGCGGCGGCGGGGGCGGCGGGGCCGGCGGAGGGGGCGGGGCGCGCGCGCGGGATGTCGAGCGGCTGCGAGCGCGGCGCCCGCCCGCCCGCCGCGCGCGCTGCTGGGGACATTTCATTATTAACTACTTGCACCACAGGAATTTATGTACACTCGCAATCTGTTATAACGACGTCACGGGCATCATCTGTTCATGTATAAAATTACTACTATTTTAGTAGTCGCTGCGACCCATAGACGTCCCACTGCTGGGCACGGGCACACAGACGCAGCTGCGGGAGGTCTAGAGCATAATCCTCCACCACGCTGCTCCAATGCGGATTGGTGGAGGGGTTAGTGGTCAACCCAATGTGGAATGTTCTCAAGCCACCTTAAAGTCTTCGACTAGGCTTATCGACTGTTTTCAGCATTGAAAACGACCGGGACCGACGGCTTTACATGCCCTCCGAAGCACAGTAGTAACCGATATTTAAAAAACTATATGAAAGAACATTATAATTTTTCTGTATTCATAAAATTAAGTAATTTTAATCATATATAGCCTCTCTTTCCAAGTGCTAACACCATATTTTTTTGCCAAGTCTTTGTTTGAAAATCTGCTTATCAACGTTGATATTATGTGTGATTTTTCTTCAATAATAATTTGCTTCCATTTTCTTAGTGACATGTCAATATGTTTGTTTCGGTGCAGTGCTTACAGATAAGTTACAAACTGGCTGAAGAGCTATGAAGAAGCAAAGTCAAAGTCAAATTCAAATAATTTATGTCACAATGAGGTGATTAGACACGCTTAACGAAAATCTAGGTAACTCCAAAACTACTTAAACTACTAACTGATCTAGCAAGCTTTGATTATACTACATGCATATGTATTTCTAACTAAATGTATTTTTTTTGTATTAATAATTTTGTATTTATAACTAAATAATAAAAGGTAAAACGGGTAATATCATGAGATTGTAGTTTTTCAACAATGGAGTTTTTGTTAAAATTTTCAAATCCAAATTAATATTAACTAGGTTAGAAAAAGTAATTTAAACATCAAATGGATGAACAGAACTGTTGTTTTAGAGCACATATGAGAAGTGAGTGGGAGCACCTGGAGTGATGTTGGTGGCCTGCAGGGTCTCGCAGACGGTGGCCCGCTGGCCCTTCTTGCAGCCCTTGTTGCTGACGGCCACGCGGCTGTGCGAGTGCTCCCAGCTCTCAGCGCCCGCCTCCTCTATTATCTTCAACTCTTTTATGTCCACTGAACTGCAATTGGGTATCAAGACATTGTAAAACCAGATACAGCTATTGATTACTTCTCTGAACACTACATATATAGTAATGTGTAAAATTCTACTAAGAATGAGCAAATTTTTAATGTATCGTATATGTATAGTAGTAAGTATTATTATTATTATTATTTTATTAATGCACTAGCAGCTCCTAGAGCTGATACGTGCATATCACTGCACTTGTGTTCATTTTCACAGTTTTTATACGTTTTTATACTTATTTAGTAGTAAGTATAAGTATACATATAGATGTGACTAGAAAATTTATGAAAATCAAAACCACAGCCCAGGGCCCAGTGTCAACTGCAGCCGTAGTGTATCGTATTAAATAAAGTATGAAGCAAACTATTTGGATTGTAAAAATAGCTTGAAGAGTTGATGATGAAATTTGTTACTCACTTAAGTGTAACCTGAGACTTGGGGTAGGGGAAGCCGTTCCGGAAGGGGCGCGTGAGGGTGATGGTGGCGCCGTCGGCCGCCAGGATGGTGCCCTGGTAGCTGCCCAGCGGCTCCCCGCAGTTCACCGACACCGCGTACCCGATCCACTTCGACATTTTGCCTTTTCACCTTGCTCACTGTTGATTGCAATAACTGATGATATGGGCAGCGCATCTGCTCCAAGATAAACATTAATCCGCAGTTCAGATTTATAGGATTCTTTTGTGTTTATTAAACAATAAAGTACCTGTGGATTTATTAAAAGAAACGTGCGTTTCAAATGCAATGCACCACAAACTAGCAAGAGATAAGCATGATGCACCTTTCCTTTCGTTCCATGCTATTCGTTTGATTTGATTGAGTGAGTGAGTTGTCAGTTCAGTTGTCAGACGTCAGTGAGTAGAACACAAAATAATACGGGATACTATAGATAACAACTTTCAGTATATAACAAAGTACTCTGTGGTGACTAGTTAGTAGCTAGTAGGTAAAATGTACTCTCTGTGGTGTGGTAAGTAAGCACAGAATGGAGAGTAACTGTAACTAATAAATAAGTATCTCTACATAATTTGTTGTTTGACGTTTGACTGTTGACAACATCAATGACGATTTGAGAATCCGTAGTTAATTTTTATAGCACATCACAATCTAGGTCGAGATACTAGCACACATTGCATTAAGGCTAGTTATTATTATTATTTAATTATTATTTAATGCGCCAACAAGTTCACATACACCGGAATTTGAAGCAATTTACAATAACAATTTATAGTCATTTTAAGCATACTCTGTACCTCTATTATAAATCTTAGAGAATTATTATTTAATTACTAATAAACTATTGCATTGTCCATTTCAGTTTGCAAAGTTCCAAATGGTGCCAAAAGGTTTCGTTTCGTTCGTGCTACAGGGGAAAACAAAGCGTGGGGTCTACGGGTCTCAGACAATCAGTCACGTAGTATCTATATCTAGTTTGTGCTGCAGTTGGCTGTCTGATATGTAGTATCTCTAGCTAGTTTGTGAATCAGTCAACAATGGAATCAGATGAATCCAACGATCAGTTAAATGTCAAGACGTCAAGTCAATTCAATTTCAATCAAATCAACTGTCAAGTCAACCGGCCCGGCCCGGTCGTACGTCGTACTGCTAAATGAATTGACTACCTACATTGAATATTCACCTTTCGTTTCGGCTCGTTAATTTCATCAGTTCGCATAACCCATACCAAAAGGCGAACACATTTTGGAAACAGAAGCTCCTGGAAAACCGCAACGTGTGATTCTGATTTCGTATCAGAGATTGATTGGTCTTTCCTGCTTCTTCTTTCTTATTGGATTGATTTTTTTTTTAATTTATCAAATCAGTATATGTAAGTAAAAAAGTATGTAAATTAAGTACAATTATACTCATATTTGAAGCATGACCAATAATCTGTACACAGATGAACTGAGTGTATAATTCTGTGAGGAGTTGTATCAAGCAGTCCATCATGGTAAGTACTTGTTTTGAAAAATTACTTAGTCTTAAATTCCTAGTCTAAGCTTATACTGCTTAGAGTGATACTTAGGAATTATGTGCACTTATTTGAACAGCAGTAGCATTTAACATCCGGAACATGCATTTAATACTCAAAAGCATCTAACAGCTCCAAAAATACCAGTAAGATTCTCAGTTTCATAATACATTAAAACTATTCTGACAAGGTTCGCAGATACTAGAAAGTAAGTGTGCCCATAACTGCTGCAATGCGGTAATACCGACGACTAGACTAGTTTAGTTTTGTATCTGTGGTGCAGGTGTCCCGCTGGCACTCGGAGAGCGGAGTGGTAAAGGAGAACTACCCCGAGCGGCAGGCGCTGCGGCTGCGCTGGGCGCTGCTGGCGATCGCGGGCACGCTGCTGGCCGGCGCCGCCGCCGCCGCGCTGTCGCAGCGCCTGCCGCAGCCGCTCATGCGCCACAACGGCTCCAAGCATCGCTTCATCTCGGAAAATGCACATGACTTCCTGGTCAATCTCACCGCCATCGGACCGAGGGTACATGTTAATCTGTCTTTATACTATTATAATACACTGGTATTTCAAGAAATAAAATGTCACTGGCGGTATCCGGTGAAGAAACCTGTATGCCTAAGAGTTGTTGTAATGTTAATTTAAATTTAGTTATGTGATAGTCAATGAGCTGATCAAGTTTGAATTGTCATATGCCTTTGAGAACATTACACAACCCTGTAAGACCATAAACAAAGTTGCCTACCCCAGGCTCACGTCTTGGTGGATGGTTTAAGCTCTCACTCTTGCAGCCAGCAACCCCAGATGGTGAATGACCCTAACTGCCGAACAGTGGGCCTTATTCAAAACCTGACCAGGGCAAATAGATATTGGGTGGTAATAAAACTTACTTATATTTACTTAGTATTATTATTCTCCTCTATAAACTATATATCTCTGATATATGGTGGCTACTGTAAATACAACTTATGTGTGTTATTTTTTAGCATCTACATTTGTAACATTCAAGCAGTAAACTTCATAAACTCATATTACACACAAGTTAATTTTTTTAAAGGCAACCACAACACAGTCATGGATGTCTTTTTTCCGATTAATTAAAAAAAGCCTAACCTGAACCCAACCTAACATAACATAATGCATTGTTGTACAAGTTGGACTCTGTCACAGATATCTACGAAATGAGCTGATTATGTAGTTTTTCTTGGTGGGTACTATCAGATGTTCGATTCCGTGGCCAAATACAATCTGTCGCTTGACTGTCAATGGGACTCGTTGCTTTCTGTGTGTGTCCGCCTCCCACAACACAAGTTACGCAGTGCGGGGCCGCGGGCGTGTGAAGCGTCAGTGTGAGCGGAGGGTGGCGCCGCCTGCCTGCTATCATATGTCCAACACGTCAGGTGGCGGGCAGCTACGAGAACGAAGTGGTGGCCGTGGGCGCGGTCGTGGCGGCGGCGCGGCGCGCGGCGGCGCTGGCCTCGCCGCACAACGTGCTGGAGGTGGACGTGCTCCACGCGAGCGGCGCCTTCCCGCTCGCCTTCATGGACGGTCAGTAGCAGCAGCCGCGCCCATTGCTTGCCGAGCGATCCTAGAACGGGACACGAACGCTCCCATGCTACTGATAATACGAGAATGTGCGTGTTGTGTGCAGGCATGAACCACATGTACCGCGACGTGCAGGGCGTGGTGCTGCGCGTGCGCGGCGCGGGCGGCCGCGGCCCGGCGCGCCGCTCCGCGCTGCTGCTCAACTGCCACTACGACACCGTGCCCGACAGCCCAGGTAATCATTTCTGTGATAATAGTAGCCGCATCGCGTATTCTTAATGGAGCGTGATAGGCACAGATTAGAGGGCTTTGAATTTCGTTTCCGAATGGCGCTTAAACCGGGTCACGCTGTGCATCGCTCGAGTTGTTGCAACGAGCGTGTGCAGGGCGCCGACCCCGGCGATAGGCCGGCGTCGGTCGAAATTATCGTAGACGTAGATAAGCTGTGGTTTCCTCGACCGGCAGCCGCTTGCTCGCCTGCCTCGCTATCACACGTTGTCCGCATATTTCGAAACAATACATTATGAGATCGCAGCACTTATCATAAAATCGTGCTCGGCGTTGAATTCTGTTCATGTATGTTCATTCAAGAGCAAGTGTCTAATTTAGATATGATTTTAGGCCCGATGTTTTAGCTGTGGTTTAACTCTGATACTCGCCTTAAGGACAGATTTCTCGCTGAAAGTATCGCTCGACGAATGTCGGACTTTATTAATCAAGTCAGGTGCTGTCGACGCGACGACCGAACTGGTGCGCATAGATAGGCAGTTATTTATCGCATATAACAACACCGTTATGGCGCGGAGACCACAATGTGCCTTTGTGATGTAAACCGTGCCTATAATGGGAAACTTTGTTAATGTTGATAATCGCACGTCTGTTTTGTATTAATTTGGCCCTGCAGACCATAACAACACGTTTATCGAAAACTAGATGACCCGGTCAACTATCACTAACACGTATCGCCTACAATAAATATTATTGATCTATCAAAAAAGGGTTTATCTAAAGTATTTATCTGCCATATAAATATCTTCCCCGACCGGGACTCGAATAAGGGACCCGCGAGGTCGGGGTCACCCCACCGCGCCCGAGTCGTTATTATTTATGTTACTTACAACTTTTCAATGTTCGTAAAATCACATTTCGTTGTCATTAGAATCTATAAGGATACGCAATTAAGCAGAAGGTGCACACATGATTAGACCTAGACATTAAATCAGAGGCGCGTATTCGTGCGCAGGACGCGGGCGGACCCGAAGCGTATATACGTCAATTTACGAGTAAGTCGAATCGGGTCAGGCATTTTTGGCTGCAATTAGCGTAACCGTTACACCTTCGATACGCAACTGGCGAGTCACGGTGGGCGCCCATTACTTTGCGATCTAATTGATAATTCAATTAGGTACTCCTTTAGTATGATTTGTACAATAATACCTAATAACGCTTCCGTAATGACCTATATTCTTCGGCGGCGCGGCGCGTGCTCTGGCGACCATAGTTTTTATTGGGGCCAGCTAGCTCCTTGTTTACTTTGCGTGAACAAGTGACCGCTAGCGGTCGCGGTGGGCTTAGGGGGCTAGCCTGGACAGCGCTAAGGCCTTCGATCAGGTTTGACATGAGGCCGTTGTCAGGAGCATCGTGATGGGAGGATCAAGGACGATAATGGTAATGGGGCTTCCAGCTTCCTCTCTGAGAGTGAGTAATCGAGGTCGTCGTCGACGCTCGTCGCTCAGATATAAAACCGATCAATGTTGGGGCACTCTAGCAATTCCGTAACATGTAACACTTGGCAGACAATCATCAAGGGACAAGGAAGCTCGGTTAGAATGAGAGTGTGGCGTGGCGGGTACGAATCGATGATACATGGTTGTGGCGCGCAGGGGCGAGCGACGACGGCGCGGGCTGCGCGGTGGTGCTGGAGGCGGTGCGCGCGCTGGCCGCCGCGCCGCGCCCGCTGCGCCACGACGTGCTGGCGCTGCTCAACGGCGCCGAGGAGAACGTGCTGCAGGTGACCGCCAGACCGCCGGGTCACCGCGGACTGAGTATCGACTGCCTTTACTGATATCGTCGTAAATATACGTATAATAAATGCAAATTGAATTGGCAACAGTGTACGATAGCATTGAATGAGTCCTTCATCAACTGTAATGTTGTAATCGTGGTCTCTTGGTGTGCAGGCGTCGCACGCGTTCGTGACGTCGCACCGGTGGGCGGGGCAGGCGCGCGCCGTCATCAACCTGGAGGCGTGCGGCGCGGGCGGGCGCGAGGTGCTGTTCCAGGCCGGGCCCGAGCCCTGGCTGGCCGAGGTGCGTGTGTGGCGGCGCCGTCGTAACCACACCCCACACCCCTGCCCGGCCTGCAAGTCAGCAACGCGTGTGTCTGTGTGCAGGTGTACGCGGCGGCCGCGCCGCACCCCTTCGCCTCGTCGCTGGCGCAGGAGCTGTTCCACTCCGGCCTCATCCCAGCGGACACCGACTTCCGAATCTTCCGTGATTTCGGAAATCTCTCCGGTACCGTGCCACTTCTTCTGTCGTATCGATCAATTACAATTTTAATGAAATTCCATTAATATCATAATCGCTATCGATCCGAAGTAACTGGCGCCTTCTTTTTCTGGCTGGAACCGATCGCTGCCCCGTTCCATCGAATCATGAGTGTTAAGTTTCTTTCACCGTTTAGTGAACTGTGCTAATTTATTTTCCGCGTGCGGCAGGCGTGGACCTGGCGTGGAGCAGCAACGGGTACGTGTACCACACGGCGCTGGACACGGCGGCGCGCGTGCCGCTGGCCGCGCTGCAGCGCACCGGCGACAACGTGCTGGCGCTCGCGCACGGTGAGCCCTCTGCGCCCTCTGCTGGAAATAGTCTCCAAAAATGTTTCAGTCGATGCACGTTTCAAATCTCGCACTGTACAGAAATTTTTCTGACCCCCCAGTTTTTATAAAATGTTTTTCTCTCTGTTTTTCATTCTTTCTCTCGTGCCGATCAAAAAAATTCTGTTCGTTTCATTTAAAATGTTGCTGATGTTTTGCGCTCCAACTGTTTGCGAACCTTGTCGTCCGCTCGTGTGCAGCGCTGCTGGAGGGCCCGTGGCTGGAGGCGGCGGCGGAGCGGCAGGCGGCGCAGCCGGTGTTCTTCGACGTGGCGGGGCTGTGGGCCGTGGCCGTGCGCGCGCCCGCCGCCGGCGCCGCCGCGCTCGCCACGCTGGCGCTCGTCGTGGCCAAGATACACCTCAACGCGCTGCAGGCCCGCCGCCACCGTCAGTATTGCACCACCGCTGCACCGTCTCGTGCTCGTATCACGTGCGGCATTTCATTCCGAGTGTGGGAGCGCACTACAGCGTGGAGGGCACGTTTTAATCCGAGTGTGGGAGCACGCCACAGCGGGGCTTCTCCCCAGCCATGGGGTATGTTTCAATCAGATCGTCGGGTAGAGTGTAGGCTCAGCTAGGTACCGTGTCTGCCTGCAGTGTACGTGAGCGTGGGCGCGTGGCGGCGCGCGGTGGCGCTGGCGGCGCGCTGCGCGCTGGCGGGCGGCGCGGGCGGGCTGCTGGCGGCGGCGGCGCCCGCGCTGCTGCTGCACCAGCTGCCGCGCCGGCTCAGCTTCTACGCGCGGCCCTGGCTGCTCGCGCCGCTCTACGCGCTGCCCGGTAATACCGCACACACACTCTATTAAGGATGATCTAACGATCGATCTTTTAGATTACATGATCTATTAACATTTTACAATTTTATGTTTTACTATTTTGTTTTACCATTCATATTGGTTTTAGTGTACGGGGGATACTGTACCTACCCCCAATCACATGGAAGTAAAGAAGTTACTGTAAAACAGCGCTGCATATATTAACTTAAGTAAATAGTGTGTGTTTCGTAGCGCTGGCGGCGTCGTGGGCGGTGAGCGCGGCGCTGTGGCGGTGGTGGGGCGGGGGCGGGGCGGGGGGCGCGGTGCGCGGGCGGTGGGCGGCGCGCGCGTGGGGCGACGCGGTGACGTCGCTGCACGCGGCGGCGCTGGCGGCGGGCGCGGCGCTGGGGCTGCGCTCGGCCTTCCTGCCGCTGCTGTGGGCGCTGCCGCCGGCCGCCGCGGACGTGGCGTGCGGCGCGGCGCGCGCGGGGGACGCGGCGCGCGGCGCGGCGCTGGCGGCGGCGGCGGCGCTGCCCGCGCTGCAGACCGCCTACCTGGCGCTGGCCTCGCTCGACATGTTCGTGCCCATCATGGGCCGCGCCGGCACCTCGCCGCTGCCGCCCGACGTCAGTCTACCGTTCTATTTACACTTGTATTTTCATTCCTCAAACATGATATTTAATTCCTAGGAGCTTGATAGTCCCTGAATTGTGTAGCTTATTCAGTTTCCGTCGAGCTGGAGGAACCCTTCGGTTGACGGGGGGGGGGGACCGCTGATGTGATCTCGTGTGTGCAGGTGGTGATGGCGCTGGCGTCGGCCGCGCTGGCCATGGCCTGCTTCAGCTGGGTGCAGCCGCTGGTGGTGGCCGCGCGCCGCCCGCACCGCCTGGTCAGTACCGGTCACTACAGCGTGCACCGTTGCGGAACAGCATCTGATATTTGAAGTATACTTTGAACAACGCTATATCGTAAAGAGTATAACGGTAAAATATGGTGGTGGTGCAGATATACGCGATGGTGGCGGTGTGGGCGGTGTCGCTGGCGCTGGTGGCGGCGGGCGCGGCGGGCGGGCCCTACTCGGCCGAGCGGCCGCAGCGCGTCATGGTGTTCCACACGCGGCGCACGCTGCACCCGCCGCTCACCGCCCCGCCCGCCGCGCCGCCCGCCGCGCCCGAGGAGGAGCTGCTCTACTGGATCCCCGAGCTGGACGCCAACACGCCGCACTCCCTCGACCCCTACGGTGAGCCGAGCGCCGACGAGGCGTTTTAATTATCCTTACAAAGTATATAATTCAATATTATTATCTTTAAAATTAAATTAGTCAAGTCATTAAATGATGAATTGTGCGGCGGCAGTGGCGGGCATGTCGGCGGCGCGCGCGGCGAGCGCGGAGCAGTGCGCGCGGCGCGTGTGGTGCGGCGCGCCGTACTACCTGCCCGTGCTGTCGCTGGTGGCGCGCGGCCACGAGCTGCCCGCGCGCGCGCCGCCGCCCGCCGCGCTGCGCGCCGCGCTGCGCCTGGAGCGCCGCTCCGACACGCTGCAGCTGCTGCACCTCAACATCACCGGTACGTACTACCTGCCCGTGCTGTCGCCGGTGGCGCGCGGCCACGAGCTGCCCGCGCGCGCGCCGCCGCCCGCCGCGCTGCGCGCCGCGCTGCGCCTGGAGCGCCGCTCCGACACGCTGCAGCTGCTGCACCTCAACATCACCGGTACGTACTACCTGCCCGTGCTGTCGCCGGTGGCGCGCGGCCACGAGCTGCCCGCGCGCGCGCCGCCGCCCGCCGCGCTGCGCGCCGCGCTGCGCCTGGAGCGCCGCTCCGACACGCTGCAGCTGCTGCACCTCAACATCACCGGTACGTACTACCTGCCCGTGCTGTCGCCGGTGGCGCGCGGCCACGAGCTGCCCGCGCGCGCGCCGCCGCCCGCCGCGCTGCGCGCCGCGCTGCGCCTGGAGCGCCGCTCCGACACGCTGCAGCTGCTGCACCTCAACATCACCGGTACGTACTACCTGCCCGTGCTGTCGCCGGTGGCGCGCGGCCACGAGCTGCCCGCGCGCGCGCCGCCGCCCGCCGCGCTGCGCGCCGCGCTGCGCCTGGAGCGCCGCTCCGACACGCTGCAGCTGCTGCACCTCAACATCACCGGTACGTACTACCTGCCCGTGCTGTCGCCGGTGGCGCGCGGCCACGAGCTGCCCGCGCGCGCGCCGCCGCCCGCCGCGCTGCGCGCCGCGCTGCGCCTGGAGCGCCGCTCCGACACGCTGCAGCTGCTGCACCTCAACATCACCGGTACGTACTACCTGCCCGTGCTGTCGCCGGTGGCGCGCGGCCACGAGCTGCCCGCGCGCGCGCCGCCGCCCGCCGCGCTGCGCGCCGCGCTGCGCCTGGAGCGCCGCTCCGACACGCTGCAGCTGCTGCACCTCAACATCACCGGTACGTACTACCTGCCCGTGCTGTCGCCGGTGGCGCGCGGCCACGAGCTGCCCGCGCGCGCGCCGCCGCCCGCCGCGCTGCGCGCCGCGCTGCGCCTGGAGCGCCGCTCCGACACGCTGCAGCTGCTGCACCTCAACATCACCGGTACGTACTACCTGCCCGTGCTGTCGCCGGTGGCGCGCGGCCACGAGCTGCCCGCGCGCGCGCCGCCGCCCGCCGCGCTGCGCGCCGCGCTGCGCCTGGAGCGCCGCTCCGACACGCTGCAGCTGCTGCACCTCAACATCACCGGTACGTACTACCTGCCCGTGCTGTCGCCGGTGGCGCGCGGCCACGAGCTGCCCGCGCGCGCGCCGCCGCCCGCCGCGCTGCGCGCCGCGCTGCGCCTGGAGCGCCGCTCCGACACGCTGCAGCTGCTGCACCTCAACATCACCGGTACGTACTACCTGCCCGTGCTGTCGCCGGTGGCGCGCGGCCACGAGCTGCCCGCGCGCGCGCCGCCGCCCGCCGCGCTGCGCGCCGCGCTGCGCCTGGAGCGCCGCTCCGACACGCTGCAGCTGCTGCACCTCAACATCACCGGTACGTACTACCTGCCCGTGCTGTCGCCGGTGGCGCGCGGCCACGAGCTGCCCGCGCGCGCGCCGCCGCCCGCCGCGCTGCGCGCCGCGCTGCGCCTGGAGCGCCGCTCCGACACGCTGCAGCTGCTGCACCTCAACATCACCGGTACGTACTACCTGCCCGTGCTGTCGCCGGTGGCGCGCGGCCACGAGCTGCCCGCGCGCGCGCCGCCGCCCGCCGCGCTGCGCGCCGCGCTGCGCCTGGAGCGCCGCTCCGACACGCTGCAGCTGCTGCACCTCAACATCACCGGTGCGCCGTCGCCCGATGGGGTAGTTTTACCTACATAAATTCCCTCGTAGTGTTTTTCACCCCTACTTCCGACAATGCTCTCCCGCCGGCAGGTCCGAGCCACGTGGTGGTGATCGTGGCGCCGGCGGCGGGCGCGCGGCTGGGCGCGCTGCGCGGGCTGGGCGCGCCGCGGCGCGGGCCGGGCTGGCGCGACGCGCGCGGCGCCCTGCGGCACACCTACTTCTTCGCGCTGCACGACGCGCGCGCGCCGCAGCAGTGGACGCTGCAGCTGCCCATCGAGGTATCTTCGTCCGCCGGGCACGCTCGCCTACCGATACCTGACGATATCGATGCTAACATTGTTGCGTGTGTGTTCTCGCAGCACTCGCTGACGTCGCCGCCGGCGGAGTGGGCCGCGCTGTCCGTCGCGGGCCACGCGCTGGGCGGCGCGCGCCACCCCGAGCACGCGGCGCTGCTGGCCGCGCTGCCGGCCTGGGCCGCGCCCACCGGCTGGCCCGTCGACCTGCACCTCTACTCCGTGTAGTGCCGTCGACCTGCACCTCTACTCCGTGTAGTGCCGTCGACCTGCACCTCTACTCCGTGTAGTGCCGTCGACCTGCACCTCTACTCCGTGTAGTGCCGTCGGCTGCGGCGGGCTCGTTGAGCGAACATGACGACGTCCTTAGTGTACAATTTTATTTATTGACTTTGGAGAAGCGAGATGTGACAGTAACGTGTAAAGTCAAGATACTCGGTGAAGGTCGAGCACAATTAGACGAGTAGGCGCAATCGTAGTTTAATTCGGTGACAGCACCCTAGAACTAATGTTAGTTTATCGTAATGAGAGGTGGTGCCGCCGACGCACCGGCGTGTGTCAATCCAGGCAGCCCGCCACGGGTTAGGCAAGTTCGCATGTTTCGCACTAAACTAGGAATCACAAAAGCTCGTGCAGCAATGCCCGGTTATAAATAGTTAGATGGAAAAATTTCTTTTGTAAATTAAATAATTGTGACTTGTGTCGCGTGCCAATAACCTTGAGCCATTAACCGTGCGGGGAGACTATTTAATTCTGCCCCGCGCCCGCCGCGCCGCCCGGTCCAACCACACAGCCACTATTGACAACATTTCATTTTTTTAACACATTATTTTGTCAAAAATAAATGGAAAACTTAGGCATAACCTTTTTTAATTTTTCAATAATAAGAGAATAAGAATAAGAATGATTTATTGGGGTCTCTAGATTTTACATTCTTAATTTACTTAAATAACATGGATTTATTGTAAAAAGAGAAATGTTACTTATAAAAATGAGCCCTGACTTCTAGTGAAGCGTGAGCTGAGTACTAGAAGCCAGTCTCTTCCCTAGGTATGTGGCTACAGTTTTACATGAAGTCTAAGTGTAACTACGATCTATGTAAATTAACAAATATTTACTTAGAAAACGTTGAGCCCTGACTTCTAGCAAAGCGTGAGCTGTATACTAGAAGCCATAAACAGACAAACCATGAAGAATAAACAGACGTTTTCACTTATATTTTCAGGTTTGAAAAGCATCACTGTAGTCTTTTATTGATCGAAGACTGTAGTCTTAAACGGTAAATGACGTCATTGGTACGGCTGAATACGCTTAGTGCATGATGGTTGTCACTTGCTTGTCAAACTATTCTGTTCGTAGAATGACATTTGTGTCATTTGACGTTTTATTAACTGACATCAATTTAAAACATGAAAAAAGAAAAAGTGGCAGAGAAACATCATTCATATTTTCGTTTTTATTTTTTTCTCAAAAACGAAGTAATATAAAATTATTTTATAAATATTTTCGAACTCACGCATCAGGGTGCAAATAAAAGAAACTGTATTTTTAGTTTCTTTAAAATATCAGTTGAGGGAGTTCTAGAGCATACTCCACCACGCTGCTCCAATGCGGATTGGTAGAGAATATACTAATTACTCTGTGCTAATAATATTTGTTATGAGAAATTCATACCAAGTGCTTCTGGTCTGCTGGGACAAGGAGCGTACGACATGCGTCCACTGCATATTACCAAAGCATAATTCTGGTTGTTCCTTTTATTATTGTTGTGTCCGTGCCCGCGCGCGCCCGCTGTGATCTGCGAGCGGAATGCTCATGCTGGTTTTGTCTGAATAAAACGTTCAAATGTTCTTTGTAGTTTCTTTTCGTTCATCTGAAAGACAGTTCCAGCTGGTGGTAGCGTAACTTACCTTAAATCTTATAATTGGGTTAGTGCCAGCTTGACAGTCCTATAAAGAGATTTGCCATTTTTTGCACAGGTATCGTTTTTTTATCACTGTTTTCAAGGACAAAAAGTACCAGATTAACTTCCGCAATCGACGCCGCGCGAAAATACGAGTGGAGTTTACTTTTGATGTGAAACATCTTTAGGCGGAGAGCAAACCAGATTTTTGGCGTGGCGAACGTGGCGAATATGGAATATATATACTATACAGTTCCGACATATAACGGTCGGAAATTATTTTATTACTTAAATATAATAATGAATTTTTTTTCTTGTGTTTTAGTTCCTATTATAATCTGTACTTTTGTGCCTATTACTTGTACAAAATAATTTCGATGTTTCACATATGCCAGGCGTCCCGTGACGGCTCACAATTTTTTCAACAAAATTAACCGTTCAGTAAAACTTGAATTTGTATTTTCGCTTAATATTCTGTTAACTTTCTCCAAACAAGACATGATGATGACGGCCTCGTGGGGAAGGAGTGCAATGAAACGAGAACATACAGTCAACATTTAGTTTATTGGATACAATAATAGAACGGGCCGCGGCCGCCCGCGGGAATCATTATTTACATTAAAGACTCTTCACTAATATAACATGCTAGGTCACGGGCCGGGCGCCCCGCTGGCCCCGATGGCCTCGCTGGCCCCGCTGGGCCTCGCTGGCCCCGCTGGCCACGCCCCCCCGCGCTACGCTACCGCCGCGGGACTACACGACACCAACACTACAATTATAATATATATTATTACTGTAGTGAGATACTTCATTACTCTAGAATACGGATAGGAATAACTATAATTACGTCACGCATCCGGCGGAATGCCATAACGCCTCGACTCCTCAGCCCTTCGGATGTGCGTCACATTCACAGATATTATATATTAATCAAATATATTATTATTTAAATTCAATACACGAGCGGATCCTTCGGCCGACCGGCAGCAAGCGGCCAAGCCACACAACTTGTCCAACTTTTGCAACATGTATAACATAAACAAACATTATTATTCCTTGTCATTCATATTGTATATATTATTGTAACATTATTTTAATAATACTATATTTTATTGTAAATTATTTAAATATAAACAGTCAACGAATTATTGCGCACGAGTAGAAGTTATGAACTGAGAACTTCAGCGTAGCGACGGAATGAACTGAACGCGACGCGCCGGCCGCAAGCCGCAGCCGCGCGCCGCAGCCGCGTGACGCGCCCCTACGCCCAGATCTGGAACGAGAATTACAACATTTGAAAGGTGTCCCGAAGACCGAAACTGGGCGCGCTGGGCTCGCGCGGCAGGGCGGCGAGAGTTATACAGCCCAGCCTCTCACTCGAGGGGTCCAGGTTCTGGTCCAAGCGGCAGGCACCAATGACTTTTTTAAGCTATGTGCGATTTAAGAAATTTCATATCATTCGCTGTAACAGTAAATGATATTCGGTACCCGCACGGTGGCGTCCCAGGAGGCGGTGGCCAGCGCGGTGCCGTCGGGCGCCACCTGCACGCGCGTCACGCGGTGCTCGTGCCCGCACACCACGCACAGCCGCGCCCTAGGTGGCGAGTGTCGGTAGTGTCGGTACTGTACCCGCACGGTGGCGTCCCAGGAGGCGGTGGCCAGCGCGGTGCCGTCGGGCGCCACCTGCACGCGCGTCACGCGGTGCTCGTGCCCGCACACCACGCACAGCCGCGCCCTAGGTGGCGAGTGTCGGTAGTGTCGGTACTGTACCCGCACGGTGGCGTCCCAGGAGGCGGTGGCCAGCGCGGTGCCGTCGGGCGCCACCTGCACGCGCGTCACGCGGTGCTCGTGCCCGCACACCACGCACAGCCGCGCCCTAGGTGGCGAGTGTCGGTAGTGTCGGTACTGTACCCGCACGGTGGCGTCCCAGGAGGCGGTGGCCAGCGCGGTGCCGTCGGGCGCCACCTGCACGCGCGTCACGCGGTGCTCGTGCCCGCACACCACGCACAGCCGCGCCCTAGGTGGCGAGTGTCGGTAGTGTCGGTACTGTACCCGCACGGTGGCGTCCCAGGAGGCGGTGGCCAGCGCGGTGCCGTCGGGCGCCACCTGCACGCGCGTCACGCGGTGCTCGTGCCCGCACACCACGCACAGCCGCGCCCTAGGTGGCGAGTGTCGGTAGTGTCGGTACTGTACCCGCACGGTGGCGTCCCAGGAGGCGGTGGCCAGCGCGGTGCCGTCGGGCGCCACCTGCACGCGCGTCACGCGGTGCTCGTGCCCGCACACCACGCACAGCCGCGCCCTAGGTGGCGAGTGTCGGTAGTGTCGGTACTGTACCCGCACGGTGGCGTCCCAGGAGGCGGTGGCCAGCGCGGTGCCGTCGGGCGCCACCTGCACGCGCGTCACGCGGTGCTCGTGCCCGCACACCACGCACAGCCGCGCCCTAGGTGGCGAGTGTCGGTAGTGTCGGTACTGTACCCGCACGGTGGCGTCCCAGGAGGCGGTGGCCAGCGCGGTGCCGTCGGGCGCCACCTGCACGCGCGTCACGCGGTGCTCGTGCCCGCACACCACGCACAGCCGCGCCCTAGGTGGCGAGTGTCGGTAGTGTCGGTACTGTACCCGCACGGTGGCGTCCCAGGAGGCGGTGGCCAGCGCGGTGCCGTCGGGCGCCACCTGCACGCGCGTCACGCGGTGCTCGTGCCCGCACACCACGCACAGCCGCGCCCTAGGTGGCGAGTGTCGGTAGTGTCGGTACTGTACCCGCACGGTGGCGTCCCAGGAGGCGGTGGCCAGCGCGGTGCCGTCGGGCGCCACCTGCACGCGCGTCACGCGGTGCTCGTGCCCGCACACCACGCACAGCCGCGCCCTAGGTGGCGAGTGTCGGTAGTGTCGGTACTGTACCCGCACGGTGGCGTCCCAGGAGGCGGTGGCCAGCGCGGTGCCGTCGGGCGCCACCTGCACGCGCGTCACGCGGTGCTCGTGCCCGCACACCACGCACAGCCGCGCCCTAGGTGGCGAGTGTCGGTAGTGTCGGTACTGTACCCGCACGGTGGCGTCCCAGGAGGCGGTGGCCAGCGCGGTGCCGTCGGGCGCCACCTGCACGCGCGTCACGCGGTGCTCGTGCCCGCACACCACGCACAGCCGCGCCCTAGGTGGCGAGTGTCGGTAGTGTCGGTACTGTACCCGCACGGTGGCGTCCCAGGAGGCGGTGGCCAGCGCGGTGCCGTCGGGCGCCACCTGCACGCGCGTCACGCGGTGCTCGTGCCCGCACACCACGCACAGCCGCGCCCTAGGTGGCGAGTGTCGGTAGTGTCGGTACTGTACCCGCACGGTGGCGTCCCAGGAGGCGGTGGCCAGCGCGGTGCCGTCGGGCGCCACCTGCACGCGCGTCACGCGGTGCTCGTGCCCGCACACCACGCACAGCCGCGCCCTAGGTGGCGAGTGTCGGTAGTGTCGGTACTGTACCCGCACGGTGGCGTCCCAGGAGGCGGTGGCCAGCGCGGTGCCGTCGGGCGCCACCTGCACGCGCGTCACGCGGTGCTCGTGCCCGCACACCACGCACAGCCGCGCCCTAGGTGGCGAGTGTCGGTAGTGTCGGTACTGTACCCGCACGGTGGCGTCCCAGGAGGCGGTGGCCAGCGCGGTGCCGTCGGGCGCCACCTGCACGCGCGTCACGCGGTGCTCGTGCCCGCACACCACGCACAGCCGCGCCCTAGGTGGCGAGTGTCGGTAGTGTCGGTACTGTACCCGCACGGTGGCGTCCCAGGAGGCGGTGGCCAGCGCGGTGCCGTCGGGCGCCACCTGCACGCGCGTCACGCGGTGCTCGTGCCCGCACACCACGCACAGCCGCGCCCTAGGTGGCGAGTGTCGGTAGTGTCGGTACTGTACCCGCACGGTGGCGTCCCAGGAGGCGGTGGCCAGCGCGGTGCCGTCGGGCGCCACCTGCACGCGCGTCACGCGGTGCTCGTGCCCGCACACCACGCACAGCCGCGCCCTAGGTGGCGAGTGTCGGTAGTGTCGGTACTGTACCCGCACGGTGGCGTCCCAGGAGGCGGTGGCCAGCGCGGTGCCGTCGGGCGCCACCTGCACGCGCGTCACGCGGTGCTCGTGCCCGCACACCACGCACAGCCGCGCCCTAGGTGGCGAGTGTCGGTAGTGTCGGTACTGTACCCGCATGGTGGCGTCCCAGGAGGCGGTGGCCAGCGCGGTGCCGTCGGGCGCCACCTGCACGCGCGTCACGCGGTGCTCGTGCCCGCACACCACGCACAGCCGCGCCCTAGGTGGCGAGTGTCGGTAGTGTCGGTACTGTACCCGCACGGTGGCGTCCCAGGAGGCGGTGGCCAGCGCGGTGCCGTCGGGCGCCACCTGCACGCGCGTCACGCGGTGCTCGTGCCCGCACACCACGCACAGCCGCGCCCTAGGTGGCGAGTGTCGGTAGTGTCGGTACTGTACCCGCACGGTGGCGTCCCAGGAGGCGGTGGACAGCGCGGTGCCGTCGGGCGCCACCTGCACGCGCGTCACGCGGTGCTCGTGCCCGCACACCACGCACAGCCGCGCCCTAGGTGGCGAGTGTCGGTAGTGTCGGTACTGTACCCGCACGGTGGCGTCCCAGGAGGCGGTGGCCAGCGCGGTGCCGTCGGGCGCCACCTGCACGCGCGTCACGCGGTGCTCGTGCCCGCACACCACGCACAGCCGCGCCCTAGGTGGCGAGTGTCGGTAGTGTCGGTACTGTACCCGCACGGTGGCGTCCCAGGAGGCGGTGGCCAGCGCGGTGCCGTCGGGCGCCACCTGCACGCGCGTCACGCGGTGCTCGTGCCCGCACACCACGCACAGCCGCGCCCTAGGTGGCGAGTGTCGGTAGTGTCGGTACTGTACCCGCACGGTGGCGTCCCAGGAGGCGGTGGCCAGCGCGGTGCCGTCGGGCGCCACCTGCACGCGCGTCACGCGGTGCTCGTGCCCGCACACCACGCACAGCCGCGCCCTAGGTGGCGAGTGTCGGTAGTGTCGGTACTGTACCCGCACGGTGGCGTCCCAGGAGGCGGTGGCCAGCGCGGTGCCGTCGGGCGCCACCTGCACGCGCGTCACGCGGTGCTCGTGCCCGCACACCACGCACAGCCGCGCCCTAGGTGGCGAGTGTCGGTAGTGTCGGTACTGTACCCGCACGGTGGCGTCCCAGGAGGCGGTGGCCAGCGCGGTGCCGTCGGGCGCCACCTGCACGCGCGTCACGCGGTGCTCGTGCCCGCACACCACGCACAGCCGCGCCCTAGGTGGCGAGTGTCGGTAGTGTCGGTACTGTACCCGCACGGTGGCGTCCCAGGAGGCGGTGGCCAGCGCGGTGCCGTCGGGCGCCACCTGCACGCGCGTCACGCGGTGCTCGTGCCCGCACACCACGCACAGCCGCGCGCCGCGCAGCGCGTCCCACGCCGCCGCCGTGTAGTCCCCGTACCCCGCGAACAGCAGCCGCCCGCTCACCGACCTGACGCACATACACACACATACTATGTACTCATATATTAGTATTTACTAAAAATAGTCACATCTTAGTTTCTTTGGTAAGTAGTAGTACTCTCCTTGGCGCAGCGCCATCTCGCGGTCGGGCGGCACTCACCAGTCGACGGAGGTGACGCCGAACATCATGCTCTCCTTGGCGCAGCGCCATCTCGCGGTCGGGCGGCACTCACCAGTCGACGGAGGTGACGCCGAACATCATGCTCTCCTTGGCGCAGCGCCATCTCGCGGTCGGGCGGCACTCACCAGTCGACGGAGGTGACGCCGAACATCATGCTCTCCTTGGCGCAGCGCCATCTCGCGGTCGGGCGGCACTCACCAGTCGACGGAGGTGACGCCGAACATCATGCTCTCCTTGGCGCAGCGCCATCTCGCGGTCGGGCGGCACTCACCAGTCGACGGAGGTGACGCCGAACATCATGCTCTCCTTGGCGCAGCGCCATCTCGCGGTCGGGCGGCACTCACCAGTCGACGGAGGTGACGCCGAACATCATGCTCTCCTTGGCGCAGCGCCATCTCGCGGTCGGGCGGCACTCACCAGTCGACGGAGGTGACGCCGAACATCATGCTCTCCTTGGCGCAGCGCCATCTCGCGGTCGGGCGGCACTCACCAGTCGACGGAGGTGACGCCGAACATCATGCTCTCCTTGGCGCAGCGCCATCTCGCGGTCGGGCGGCACTCACCAGTCGACGGAGGTGACGCCGAACATCATGCTCTCCTTGGCGCAGCGCCATCTCGCGGTCGGGCGGCACTCACCAGTCGACGGAGGTGACGCCGAACATCATGCTCTCCTTGGCGCAGCGCGCGATCTCGCGGTCGGGCGGCACTCACCAGTCGACGGAGGTGACGCCGAACATCATGCTCTCCTTGGCGCAGCGCCATCTCGCGGTCGGGCGGCACTCACCAGTCGACGGAGGTGACGCCGAACATCATGCTCTCCTTGGCGCAGCGCCATCTCGCGGTCGGGCGGCACTCACCAGTCGACGGAGGTGACGCCGAACATCATGCTCTCCTTGGCGCAGCGCCATCTCGCGGTCGGGCGGCACTCACCAGTCGACGGAGGTGACGCCGAACATCATGCTCTCCTTGGCGCAGCGCCATCTCGCGGTCGGGCGGCACTCACCAGTCGACGGAGGTGACGCCGAACATCATGCTCTCCTTGGCGCAGCGCCATCTCGCGGTCGGGCGGCACTCACCAGTCGACGGAGGTGACGCCGAACATCATGCTCTCCTTGGCGCAGCGCCATCTCGCGGTCGGGCGGCACTCACCAGTCGACGGAGGTGACGCCGAACATCATGCTCTCCTTGGCGCAGCGCCATCTCGCGGTCGGGCGGCACTCACCAGTCGACGGAGGTGACGCCGAACATCATGCTCTCCTTGGCGCAGCGCCATCTCGCGGTCGGGCGGCACTCACCAGTCGACGGAGGTGACGCCGAACATCATGCTCTCCTTGGCGCAGCGCCATCTCGCGGTCGGGCGGCACTCACCAGTCGACGGAGGTGACGCCGAACATCATGCTCTCCTTGGCGCAGCGCCATCTCGCGGTCGGGCGGCACTCACCAGTCGACGGAGGTGACGCCGAACATCATGCTCTCCTTGGCGCAGCGCCATCTCGCGGTCGGGCGGCACTCACCAGTCGACGGAGGTGACGCCGAACATCATGCTCTCCTTGGCGCAGCGCCATCTCGCGGTCGGGCGGCACTCACCAGTCGACGGAGGTGACGCCGAACATCATGCTCTCCTTGGCGCAGCGCCATCTCGCGGTCGGGCGGCACTCACCAGTCGACGGAGGTGACGCCGAACATCATGCTCTCCTTGGCGCAGCGCCATCTCGCGGTCGGGCGGCACTCACCAGTCGACGGAGGTGACGCCGAACATCATGCTCTCCTTGGCGCAGCGCCATCTCGCGGTCGGGCGGCACTCACCAGTCGACGGAGGTGACGCCGAACATCATGCTCTCCTTGGCGCAGCGCCATCTCGCGGTCGGGCGGCACTCACCAGTCGACGGAGGTGACGCCGAACATCATGCTCTCCTTGGCGCAGCGCGCGATCTCGCGGTCGGCGCGCAGGTCGAACAGGCGCACGGCGGCGTCGTCGCAGCCCGACGCCACCGAGTCGCCCGACGGGTGGAACTTGACCGCGGTCACGTCCGACGGGTGCGCGTCGAACGCCTGCCCACGCAACACACTTGTTTTTACTCATTACTGATTTACATCTTTGCAATAATATATGGCGAAGTGTGTTTGTTGGTTTGTCCTTCGTCTCCGCTTCAATAGAATGATAGATCGACGTGATTTTTAGCATAGATGTAGTGTAAAGGCAGAAAAGTGACAAAGGATACTTTTATCCCTGCAAATTCGATTGTAATCGATAATTAACAATCGATCAATTTTTAATCTATTGATCGATAGCTCGGATCAGGTGAAGCTAGATTTTGATTAGTGGTAATCTTTCGTTACCTTGCCGTTGAGAAAGGCTGTACTTAAATTTATCACATGTTTCCTGTGGATCGAAATGAAAATTTTCTTTCAGACAAAGTATAAGATGAACGGTGAACCTGCACGGCGTGTCCGGAGCGCATGTCCCAGACGAGCACGCGGCGGTCGCAGCCGGCGGACACGAAGGTGTCGCCCAGCTCGGAGGGCGCCAGGTCGAGCGCGGTGACGTCGGCCGCGTGCGCCTGGAAGCTCTGCAGCAGCGCGCCGCTCTCCACGTCCCACAGCGCGCACGCGCCGTCGCCGCTGCCCGTCAGCACCTGCCGGTCCGTGTGCGGGAACAGGCAGCTGGCCACGTACGACGTGTGCGTGGCCACCGTGCGCTTGCGCGCGCCTGCAGTGTGCTCCTCCTCCGCCAGCGCGAACACCGTCAGCTTGTTGTCCAGCCCGCCCGCCGCCACCGCGCCGCCGCCCGCCGCGAACGCGCACGCCAGCGCCCACGTGCTCGCCAGCGACAGCGTGTGCTCCTTCGTCGCCGTGAACGCGTCCCACACTATCACCTTGCCGTCCTGCGCACGCCCACCACACCGCGTCACGTCACGTCACGTCACGTCACGTCAAGTAGCGTGCGTACACACATGCAATCGAGAATAAAACATCTTTCCCAACACGGTTTCTGTAATAGCAGGTGATATTTAATATTTAATATCTTCACGTAATAACATGCCACTCGGAGACCACCGGCATCCAACCAGCTCAGGAACTGGCTTCTTCGACGAACATTAAAGCAAAACTCCGATCGATGGGCAATCAATTCGTGATGTTGGGAAAGAGTTTCTGCCCGATATGAATATCTACTAAGAGTTTTACTAGTAGTTAAAGAAGAATTACAAGTTAACTAGTAGCTATAGTAATTATTAGTATTATTGAAGCATGAATGATCATGAATCATAGCAGCAGCGACAAAGATGAGTACAGTAGATACCTGCGAGGAGGAGACGATGTGCCGCTTGTCGGGCGACCAGTCCGTGCAGAGCACCTTGGCCTGGTGCCCCTTCAGCACGCGCCGCAGCTTCAGGTTGGGCAGGCTGAGCGGCTCCACGCGCTCCGCCACGCTCCACACTGGAACACGGGGCAGGTCACCGACCGCTGGCCACTCCCTACCCTCTGGTGCACCACAGGTGGGGCTAAATTTTGCCACTAGCGGTCACCCATCCACAAACCGACCGCACCCGTCGTTGCTTAACTCTTTCGATCACATTGATCGACGCGAGCCATTGAGCTATGGACCCTACAACATTCGTAACTAAGAGCATCAAAAATCTAATTGAATTTGCATTTTTTTAGCTTTAAATGCCTTACTGTGCGCTACAGAGTTGCCCCAGAGAACCATACTATATCTTAAGTTAAGCTATGATGATTGTATATAAAAAATCTTGAAATAAATGATTATTATTATTATTATAAAAAGCAAAACAAATGTATGCTTGAGTTGTGGAGTAATGTGGAGCAAAACAAGAACATTATTCATTATCACATTTAAATTACTGTTACGATTCAAATCTTACTATCCAAAACTGTTGCTAGTAGGAAAGATTAATTACCACGGTGGCAACTATAAGTATTACTTGACATCTTGACATCAGTCAGCATATCAAAATCAATTTATTGCCACATGCAATTATGCCACACAATTAAATATAAAACACAAAGAAAACAATGAATGGGAAAAACCTGTGCAGTTTAGTGTACACAGGGCAGTTATCCAGTAGTGGTAGGTACCACGCTGCTACCTTCTCACACATTTTAATACAAAGTTCAATATGAAATATATGAAAGGTAACATGGTCAACATGGCAATAGGTAAACAAAATTCAAAACAAAAAAGAATTGATTTGAAGCATGCAATAAGTGGCAACAGATTTTATTCCAGTCTATCTATTTTAGATTAGTTAGACATATATCTAAGGGCGGCACGCTAGACGCTAGACGAGGCAGCACTCACGGGTGACGTCGTTGAGCTTCTGGCGCTCCTCCTCCAGCTTGTGCTTGAGCGCCTCCACCTCGCGCAGCAACGACTCCAGCGTTTCCTCGGGGCTCGAGGCCACCGCCGTGTCCGCCGCCATCGCGCTCGCTCGCACCACACTGCTGCCGACACTGCCGCTACCACATCCCGTCAGCTCTACAACATCGCGACGTCCGCACCACTCGCTCGTCGGGAGCCTGTCGCTCCTCGAATTTCCCTTTTCTTAAATCATATTTTTATTCCTATAAGCGTTCACACTCCCGGGGAACTTGCTTATATTAAATTATTACGAGAATCAGCAGAATCCAAAGAGAATATAACCACTACGTTTCGCAGAATCGATATTAAATCACAGATTAGTATAATAATAGTATTAAATAGTCACTTGCACAGAGTACATTTATTTGGTCACTTGTCAGCACCAACAACAAAGAAAGAAAAGTAGAATCACAGAATCCACAAAATAAGTAGAGATACTAACATAGATAATATACAGCATAGGGCACACTGAAAGTTCTGCGCCTGCCTGCTGATCTCCGGATCACGCGATGACACGAAGTACGTTTGCGCGCATGTGAGTGACTCCGGTCACTCGAACTCCGGTTCTTGTTCTCAAAAATGGATTATCCGAATAAAAAAGTTTAAAAATGAGAGACCGTATTTGTATTTACCGACTGTCTGTATGTTTTCTTTAATACTTGTTAGCCATAGTAAATGTAAGAGTTTTAATCTATGTTCGTTACTGGTCGAAAATGTCAGAACATGTCAGAATGACAGTGACAATAAAGCCGTAATGAGCCGTTATGTAGATTGGTTTTAATCCAAAGTTCAAGCAAGAGATTGAAATGTTTCATTACTTTAATTAAAATAGAATACACTGAGCAAGTAATCACTAGAATAGAACAGCAAAGTGCGAAGATAGTTGTTATATAGATTGTTGTAATATAATAAAATATGAATTTACCACTTCATGTCGAAGTCGTGCAGTTCAGGCAAAGTCGTGTAAGCAAAGACTTTGTTAAAGAGATAGTTCATTCATATTTATCAAATTTTCCGTGTCTAACTCCCGGGGCGACCATAAATAATAGCGAACTAGAAGAAAACATCGAACTCCGAGAGCACGTCCACTCCATCACGTTCTGCGATGCGGACCACGAGAGCGAGCTGCCCACCGCGGAGTGCGAGCTGGTGTTCCACGTGTTCACCCTGGACGCTTTCGGCGCGGAGAGCGACACCATGGCGGACGGCACCTCGGGCGAGGAGGTGTCGGCGGCGGACGTGTGGGCGCTGCCCGCCGAGGAGTTCCACGGGCTGTGGGGCAGCCTCGTGTACGACTCGAGCCTGAAGCAGGAGCTGCTGCGGTTCGTGGAGACGGCGTTCGAGTTCGCGGACCGCGGCGTGGACCCGCACGTGGTGGGCTGGAACCGCGTGGTGCTGCTGCACGGCCCGCCCGGCACCGGCAAGACCAGCCTGTGCCGCGCGCTGGCGCACAAGCTGGCCGTGCGCCTCGGCGAGCGCTTCCCGCGCGCGCGCCTGCTCGAGATCAACGCGCACGGCCTCTTCTCCAAGTGGTTCTCGGAGAGCGGCAAGCTGGTGGCCAAGCTGTTCGAGCGCATCCGCGAGGTGGCCGCGGACCGGCGGCTGCTGGCCGTGGTGCTGCTGGACGAGGTGGAGTCGCTGGCCGCCGCGCGCCGCGCCGCCGCCGCCGGCCTCGAGCCCTCGGACGCCGTGCGCGCCGTCAACGCGCTGCTCACGCAGCTGGACCGCCTCAAGCGGCACCCCAACGTGCTCGTGCTCACCACCTCCAACCTCACGGGCGCCGTCGACGTGGCCTTCGTGGACCGCGCGGACATGAAGCGGCTCGTGCCGCCGCCCTCCGCGCGCGCCGCCTACTGCATCCTGCGCGGCTGCTGCGCCGAGCTGATGGCGCGCGGGCTGGTGGCGCCGCGCGAGCCGCTGTTCGCGCTGCGCCTGCTGGAGGCGGCCGGCCTGCGGGAGGGCGAGCACTCGCGCGCCTCGCTGCGGCTGTGGGCCGTGGCGCGCGACGCGGCGGCGCAGGGCTGCTCGGCGCGCGCGCTGCGCCGCCTGCCCTTCCTGGCGCGCGCGCTCACGTGCCGCGACCCGCCGCTGCCCGCCTTCGTGGACGCGCTGGCCGCGGCGCTGGCGCAGCTCGCGCTCGACGCCAAGGACATGGCCGACGGCGGCCTCGGCTAGGGCAAGCCGATACTCCTCCATTTTATTTATGACATAGATGCCCCACAACAGTGATACTTAGTACTAAGCTTACATTTAAGAGAAAATTAAAGACTTGTATCTTCCAAATCAGTTTATTACTCAACGACGTCGATGACTTAAACGAAACAGGTATGCGACCCTCGTGTCGGTGGTGTCGGTGGCGGCGGTCGCTCGCGTCACCGGCCGATGATCCAGAGCATGTTGAGGCCGGCGGGCCCGAGGTGCGTGCGCGCCAGCGCGGGCGGGCGGCGCCGCGCCGCGGCCGCCAGCAGCAGCAGCAGCGAGTGCAGCAGGTTGTTGCGCCCGCGGGACACCTGCACCCGACACAACACTCAGCGAGACCATCTACACTAGACAGATATACTAATATTATAAAGTCATTTGTTGAGCGAGTCGGAAGTACGATTGTATTTTTCCGAAGGCAGGCAGAGAAATGTTGTGGTAAACCCACTTTTCACCAGTTGTTAAGGACCCCTGTAGTAGTTGGTGAGCCTATTGCCATACAGCGGGCACGGATCCAGACTCTGACTTCGACGACTGCTACTGGGCATTCCAAGTTAGTAGAAATAGTTGTCTGCCGGTGATCGAACTAAGGACTCCATCACAAGACCAACGAGACAGATTTTTAACAATTAATTTTAATAATTAAATTAATAATAATGACAACCAATTTATTTTAAAAGCTTTTATTTAACTTCACTCGTATGTATTCATGTAAGTATGTCCTGGAATCTTGCAATCAATATTTCACCCACTTCCACTGAAGCTATCGAGCTGAAATTTGGCACACATTTTTGGTTCCGATGACAATGCATGAAAATAAAAAAAAAGTTTTAAAAAGCTTTTTAAAAAAAATATTTTTTTAACAGTGTAATTTTAATAACTTGTTTGTCTCCTAAAGGTTTACAAAATAAGTTTAGGGTGGGCAAGTTTATTTATAGAGTATGTAATGTAGATGTATTGAATGTAGCTTGGGATATGATGAACGAATGGACATGGACACGCGTGATCCCGTTAGTACCTCTTCTGCGTGAACTTTAATGGGTAATTTGGTTATTTCCTTGTTATGTTAGGACATGAACTATAAACGAAACTTATTAAACATGTAATCCACGCCAGCGAAGCTGCGGACGTCCACTAGTCGATAATACTCGTAGTAATTATTAGGTCAGCAACAAGTGGTGGGCCCTCTGGTTAGAGTGGGCTTATGTACAAATCTCAGTGGGCTATTATGTTGCATATTTCGAGCAATTAAATTTCACATGTCAAGTTGAATGACAAGTTTTGTGTCACGGAAGTTTTGTGTGAGGAAACCTGCCTAATAATCAAAATCATACATCCTTAGTAATATATAACTTAAAATGTTTTTTTGTTAGTTTGTCCTTTTTCCTTCTGAATGGAATGATGGGTCAATGTGATTTTTGCATAGATGTGGCGTACAATCTGGGGAGCAAATTAGGCTACTTTTTATGCTGGAAAATAAAATACATAGGTACTAAAAATTCGTTAGATTTAGATGACGGCTATCTTGGATTATGATCATCCTTCCTGCAGTTGAAGCTAAATTTTTATAAGTGATAATCTTTGGTGTAGCTCGCCGTCGATAAAGGCTTGGCTTGATGTTAGAGGTAATTATACACGGAAACTAAAGGACTGCGGAACCCTATGACACGCTCTACGTATGTTAATATTTTGCGTCTATTGATATACCAGACAGCAGGACCAAAGACATCGAAGCAGTACCACTATTTTAATTTCTTTGGTAGTATTCTTTTGAAAGATACGTCCTATTAAAAAAAAAATGTCAGCTACTAGTGATGGAAAACATCGTGAGGAAACTAGTCTAGGCGGACGACGGCCCGAGGAGACCCGACTCAACAGTGGGCAAGTAGTGGATGTAGCCGGAAGGTATAACGGAGTATAGCGGAGTATAGCGACAGACCTCCAAGGTCTCGTCGCCCAGCACGAGCGCGTAGTGCGGCGGGCGCGCGCACACGCGGCGCAGCGCGAGCGCGCGCGGCCCGCGCGGCGGCGGCGCGGGCGCCACGGACAGGTGCGCCGCGCTGAAGGTATAGCGGAGTATAGCGGAGTATAGCGACAGACCTCCAAGGTCTCGTCGCCCAGCACGAGCGCGTAGTGCGGCGGGCGCGCGCACACGCGGCGCAGCGCGAGCGCGCGCGGCCCGCGCGGCGGCGGCGCGGGCGCCACGGACAGGTGCGCCGCGCTGAAGGTATAGCGGAGTATAGCGGAGTATAGCGACAGACCTCCAAGGTCTCGTCGCCCAGCACGAGCGCGTAGTGCGGCGGGCGCGCGCACACGCGGCGCAGCGCGAGCGCGCGCGGCCCGCGCGGCGGCGGCGCGGGCGCCACGGACAGGTGCGCCGCGCTGAAGGTATAGCGGAGTATAGCGGAGTATAGCGACAGACCTCCAAGGTCTCGTCGCCCAGCACGAGCGCGTAGTGCGGCGGGCGCGCGCACACGCGGCGCAGCGCGAGCGCGCGCGGCCCGCGCGGCGGCGGCGCGGGCGCCACGGACAGGTGCGCCGCGCTGAAGGTATAGCGGAGTATAGCGGAGTATAGCGACAGACCTCCAAGGTCTCGTCGCCCAGCACGAGCGCGTAGTGCGGCGGGCGCGCGCACACGCGGCGCAGCGCGAGCGCGCGCGGCCCGCGCGGCGGCGGCGCGGGCGCCACGGACAGGTGCGCCGCGCTGAAGGTATAGCGGAGTATAGCGGAGTATAGCGACAGACCTCCAAGGTCTCGTCGCCCAGCACGAGCGCGTAGTGCGGCGGGCGCGCGCACACGCGGCGCAGCGCGAGCGCGCGCGGCCCGCGCGGCGGCGGCGCGGGCGCCACGGACAGGTGCGCCGCGCTGAAGGTATAGCGGAGTATAGCGACAGACCTCCAAGGTCTCGTCGCCCAGCACGAGCGCGTAGTGCGGCGGGCGCGCGCACACGCGGCGCAGCGCGAGCGCGCGCGGCCCGCGCGGCGGCGGCGCGGGCGCCACGGACAGGTGCGCCGCGCTGAAGGTATAGCGGAGTATAGCGGAGTATAGCGACAGACCTCCAAGGTCTCGTCGCCCAGCACGAGCGCGTAGTGCGGCGGGCGCGCGCACACGCGGCGCAGCGCGAGCGCGCGCGGCCCGCGCGGCGGCGGCGCGGGCGCCACGGACAGGTGCGCCGCGCTGAAGGTATAGCGGAGTATAGCGGAGTATAGCGACAGACCTCCAAGGTCTCGTCGCCCAGCACGAGCGCGTAGTGCGGCGGGCGCGCGCACACGCGGCGCAGCGCGAGCGCGCGCGGCCCGCGCGGCGGCGGCGCGGGCGCCACGGACAGGTGCGCCGCGCTGAAGGTATAGCGGAGTATAGCGGAGTATAGCGGAGTATAGCGACAGACCTCCAAGGTCTCGTCGCCCAGCACGAGCGCGTAGTGCGGCGGGCGCGCGCACACGCGGCGCAGCGCGAGCGCGCGCGGCCCGCGCGGCGGCGGCGCGGGCGCCACGGACAGGTGCGCCGCGCTGAAGGTATAGCGGAGTATAGCGGAGTATAGCGGAGTATAGCGACAGACCTCCAAGGTCTCGTCGCCCAGCACGAGCGCGTAGTGCGGCGGGCGCGCGCACACGCGGCGCAGCGCGAGCGCGCGCGGCCCGCGCGGCGGCGGCGCGGGCGCCACGGACAGGTGCGCCGCGCTGAAGGTATAGCGGAGTATAGCGGAGTATAGCGACAGACCTCCAAGGTCTCGTCGCCCAGCACGAGCGCGTAGTGCGGCGGGCGCGCGCGGCCCGCGCGGCGGCGGCGCGGGCGCCACGGACAGGTGCGCCGCGCTGAAGGTATAGCGGAGTATAGCGGAGTATAGCGACAGACCTCCAAGGTCTCGTCGCCCAGCACGAGCGCGTAGTGCGGCGGGCGCGCGCACACGCGGCGCAGCGCGAGCGCGCGCGGCCCGCGCGGCGGCGGCGCGGGCGCCACGGACAGGTGCGCCGCGCTGAAGGTATAGCGGAGTATAGCGGAGTATAGCGACAGACCTCCAAGGTCTCGTCGCCCAGCACGAGCGCGTAGTGCGGCGGGCGCGCGCACACGCGGCGCAGCGCGAGCGCGCGCGGCCCGCGCGGCGGCGGCGCGGGCGCCACGGACAGGTGCGCCGCGCTGAAGGTATAGCGGAGTATAGCGGAGTATAGCGACAGACCTCCAAGGTCTCGTCGCCCAGCACGAGCGCGTAGTGCGGCGGGCGCGCGCACACGCGGCGCAGCGCGAGCGCGCGCGGCCCGCGCGGCGGCGGCGCGGGCGCCACGGACAGGTGCGCCGCGCTGAAGGTATAGCGGAGTATAGCGGAGTATAGCGACAGACCTCCAAGGTCTCGTCGCCCAGCACGAGCGCGTAGTGCGGCGGGCGCGCGCACACGCGGCGCAGCGCGAGCGCGCGCGGCCCGCGCGGCGGCGGCGCGGGCGCCACGGACAGGTGCGCCGCGCTGAAGGTATAGCGGAGTATAGCGGAGTATAGCGACAGACCTCCAAGGTCTCGTCGCCCAGCACGAGCGCGTAGTGCGGCGGGCGCGCGCACACGCGGCGCAGCGCGAGCGCGCGCGGCCCGCGCGGCGGCGGCGCGGGCGCCACGGACAGGTGCGCCGCGCTGAAGGTATAGCGGAGTATAGCGGAGTATAGCGACAGACCTCCAAGGTCTCGTCGCCCAGCACGAGCGCGTAGTGCGGCGGGCGCGCGCACACGCGGCGCAGCGCGAGCGCGCGCGGCCCGCGCGGCGGCGGCGCGGGCGCCACGGACAGGTGCGCCGCGCTGAAGGTATAGCGGAGTATAGCGGAGTATAGCGACAGACCTCCAAGGTCTCGTCGCCCAGCACGAGCGCGTAGTGCGGCGGGCGCGCGCACACGCGGCGCAGCGCGAGCGCGCGCGGCCCGCGCGGCGGCGGCGCGGGCGCCACGGACAGGTGCGCCGCGCTGAAGGTATAGCGGAGTATAGCGGAGTATAGCGACAGACCTCCAAGGTCTCGTCGCCCAGCACGAGCGCGTAGTGCGGCGGGCGCGCGCACACGCGGCGCAGCGCGAGCGCGCGCGGCCCGCGCGGCGGCGGCGCGGGCGCCACGGACAGGTGCGCCGCGCTGAAGGTATAGCGGAGTATAGCGGAGTATAGCGACAGACCTCCAAGGTCTCGTCGCCCAGCACGAGCGCGTAGTGCGGCGGGCGCGCGCACACGCGGCGCAGCGCGAGCGCGCGCGGCCCGCGCGGCGGCGGCGCGGGCGCCACGGACAGGTGCGCCGCGCTGAAGGTATAGCGGAGTATAGCGGAGTATAGCGACAGACCTCCAAGGTCTCGTCGCCCAGCACGAGCGCGTAGTGCGGCGGGCGCGCGCACACGCGGCGCAGCGCGAGCGCGCGCGGCCCGCGCGGCGGCGGCGCGGGCGCCACGGACAGGTGCGCCGCGCTGAAGGTATAGCGGAGTATAGCGGAGTATAGCGACAGACCTCCAAGGTCTCGTCGCCCAGCACGAGCGCGTAGTGCGGCGGGCGCGCGCACACGCGGCGCAGCGCGAGCGCGCGCGGCCCGCGCGGCGGCGGCGCGGGCGCCACGGACAGGTGCGCCGCGCTGAAGGTATAGCGGAGTATAGCGGAGTATAGCGACAGACCTCCAAGGTCTCGTCGCCCAGCACGAGCGCGTAGTGCGGCGGGCGCGCGCACACGCGGCGCAGCGCGAGCGCGCGCGGCCCGCGCGGCGGCGGCGCGGGCGCCACGGACAGGTGCGCCGCGCTGAAGGTATAGCGGAGTATAGCGGAGTATAGCGACAGACCTCCAAGGTCTCGTCGCCCAGCACGAGCGCGTAGTGCGGCGGGCGCGCGCACACGCGGCGCAGCGCGAGCGCGCGCGGCCCGCGCGGCGGCGGCGCGGGCGCCACGGACAGGTGCGCCGCGCTGAAGGGCCGCGGGCTGCCCGCGCTCGGCATCTGCAACACGAGCGAGCGCTGCACGGTTACATATCTCGAGTCGGCCCTCGGTGAGGAGGCTAGGAGGCTAGGAGGCGAGGTATTGTATCGAACGATATGAAGTAAGAGAGAGTAAGTGAGCACCTGCGAGTCGAGGTAGGTGGCGAGCAGGTGCAGCACGAGCTCGGCGTCGGTGGGCTTGCCCTCGTCCCAGGCGGAGCCGCCCGCGCGCCAGCGGTAGCCGCTCAGCGCGCCGCCCGCCGCCAGCTCGGCCGCGCGCTGCAGCGCGTACGCCTTATCCGCGAACGGCTCCACGTACGGCGCCAGCGACGCGGGCACCGCGCCCGCCGCCCCCGCGCCCGCCCAGCCCGCCGCGCGCATCTCGCGCACCAGCCGCTCCAGGATGGTCACGTGGATCCACTACATACATACATACATACATCTCATTGTCATTATTTTGCCATCCATCAGCCTTTTGAGGTCAAATTTCGAAGTTTAAAACATTTTAACCGACGTCACCCACTGCAGCGGTGAAGGAATGCATCGGGAGAAAACCTGAGAAAACTAGCTGTCAGTTCTCCATAATATTCTCAAAGTCAAAGGTTGACGTCACCAGAACTCACCAGGCGCAGGTTGAGGTTCCACTGCGTGAGGCGCTGCGGGTCGAGGTGCAGCCGCCACCACACCTGCGGGGAACCGGCTAAGTCTAGGAGTGCGACGAACTCACCAGGCGCAGGTTGAGGTTCCACTGCGTGAGGCGCTGCGGGTCGAGGTGCAGCCGCCACCACACCTGCGGGGAACCGGCTAAGTCGAGGAGTGCGACGAACTCACCAGGCGCAGGTTGAGGTTCCACTGCGTGAGTCGCTGCGGGTCGAGGTGCAGCCGCCACCACACCTGCGGGGAACCGGCTAAGTCTAGGAGTGCGACGAACTCACCAGGCGCAGGTTGAGGTTCCACTGCGTGAGGCGCTGCGGGTCGAGGTGCAGCCGCCACCACACCTGCGGGGAACCGGCTAAGTCTAGGAGTGCGACGAACTCACCAGGCGCAGGTTGAGGTTCCACTGCGTGAGGCGCTGCGGGTCGAGGTGCAGCCGCCACCACACCTGCGGGGAACCGGCTAAGTCGAGGAGTGCGGCGAACTCACCAGGCGCAGGTTGAGGTTCCACTGCGTGAGGCGCTGCGGGTCGAGGTGCAGCCGCCACCACACCTGCGGGGAACCGGCTAAGTCGAGGAGTGCGGCGAACTCACCAGGCGCAGGTTGAGGTTCCACTGCGTGAGGCGCTGCGGGTCGAGGTGCAGCCGCCACCACACCTGCGGGGAACCGGCTAAGTCGAGGAGTGCGGCGAACTCACCAGGCGCAGGTTGAGGTTCCACTGCGTGAGGCGCTGCGGGTCGAGGTGCAGCCGCCACCACACCTGCGGGGAACCGGCTAAGTCTAGGAGTGCGGCGAACTCACCAGGCGCAGGTTGGGGTTCCACTGCGTGAGGCGCTGCGGGTCGAGGTGCAGCCGCCACCACACCTGCGGGGAACCGGCTAAGTCTAGGAGTGCGGCGAACTCACCAGGCGCAGGTTGAGGTTCCACTGCGTGAGGCGCTGCGGGTCGAGGTGCAGCCGCCACCACACCTGCGGGGAACCGGCTAAGTCTAGGAGTGCGGCGAACTCACCAGGCGCAGGTTGAGGTTCCACTGCGTGAGGCGCTGCGGGTCGAGGTGCAGCCGCCACCACACCTGCGGGGAACCGGCTAAGTCGAGGAGTGCGGCGAACTCACCAGGCGCAGGTTGAGGTTCCACTGCGTGAGGCGCTGCGGGTCGAGGTGCAGCCGCCACCACACCTGCGGGGAACCGGCTAAGTCTAGGAGTGCGGCGAACTCACCAGGCGCAGGTTGAGGTTCCACTGCGTGAGGCGCTGCGGGTCGAGGTGCAGCCGCCACCACACCTGCGGGGAACCGGCTAAGTCTAGGAGTGCGGCGAACTCACCAGGCGCAGGTTGAGGTTCCACTGCGTGAGGCGCTGCGGGTCGAGGTGCAGCCGCCACCACACCTGCGGGGAACCGGCTAAGTCTAGGAGTGCGGCGAACTCACCAGGCGCAGGTTGAGGTTCCACTGCGTGAGGCGCTGCGGGTCGAGGTGCAGCCGCCACCACACCTGCGGGGAACCGGCTAAGTCTAGGAGTGCGGCGAACTCACCAGGCGCAGGTTGAGGTTCCACTGCGTGAGGCGCTGCGGGTCGAGGTGCAGCCGCCACCACACCTGCGGGGAACCGGCGCCCGCCGCCTCCTCCAGCTTACTGCTCTCTGCAACATGACCGGCGGTCACGGGGGAACGAGCTTGCAGCATCACCTATCCGTTGCCGCACATGACAACTATGACTGACTTTGAACAAGACTCAAATAAGGAGTAGGATGATTAATCCGGTTGTCAGAATGTGTTAGACCTGTTATTGATGTTAGTAATAGTCCAGTTTAGTTCAGTAAGTCTCTTTCAAAATCAGACAGATGCGTCGCTACCATCGAGGACTAAGATGGTGGCCTCTAAAGAAGTGTAACTGGGAACCACACCATTCTAACCGGACCAAACAGAACGTATATGGATCCATATGGGCTTCACCACATGGTAGGAGTGTAGAGTAGAGAGGTGGAGGGACGCACCGGTGTCGAGCGCGGCCAGCTGGTAGGCGGGCGGCGGCGGCGCGGCGGGCGCGGGCCACGCGGGCGGCGCGGCGCGCGCCTCCTCCGCCTGCTCGCTCTCCGACCACTGTCTGCGCACAAACATTACTATTCAGCTCTGCGATCCCCACGCCACCAACACATACACACACACTGTGGTGACATGATGAGTATAACTTGACTAGCTAGTGCTAGGTAGGTAGTATTGTGGAGCGATACTAACTTGAGGTAGTTGGTGAGTGATTGGCGGTCGGCGATGAAGCGGTCGCGCGGCGCGGGCGGCGCGGGCGCGGCGGGCGGGGCGGCGGGCGGCGGGGAGACGCGCGCGGGCGGGGGGGAGCGCCAGGCGCGCGGGGGGGACAGCGGCGCGCCCGCGTCGGCGGCGGCGGCGGCGGCCCGCTCGCCGCGCTCGCCCCGCTCGTCGCGGGCCGGGCTCTCCTCCGTCAGCACGAACGATGAATCTGAAATGCAACATTACAATGATAAAATGTACCTGTATGTACGAATAGTTTAGGTAGCTGTAGTTATATGTGATCGGAAATGTGTTTTGGCAGTTTTTCGTTGCGTCATGAAACTAGCCTATTTGGACCGTGCCACCTGCACACACACACACACTGACCGAGGTCGGGCGACGCGAGCCCCAGCAGGCGCAGCTGGCGGCGCGACAGCGGCAGCGGCGGGCGGCGCGCGGGCAGGGCGCGGCGCGCGTGGTGCAGCGCGCCCGCCGCCAGCGCCGCCGCCGCGCCCGCCTCCGCGTAGTGCAGCGCCGAGCGCCGGCCCGGGCACGCGTGCCACCTGCACACACACACACTGACCGAGGTCGGGCGGCGCGAGCCCCAGCAGGCGCAGCTGGCGGCGCGACAGCGGCAGCGGCGGGCGGCGCGCGGGCAGGGCGCGGCGCGCGTGGTGCAGCGCGCCCGCCGCCAGCGCCGCCGCCGCGCCCGCCTCCGCGTAGTGCAGCGCCGAGCGCCGGCCCGGGCACGCGTGCCACCTGCACGCACACACACAAACACTGACCGAGGTCGGGCGGCGCGAGCCCCAGCAGGCGCAGCTGGCGGCGCGACAGCGGCAGCGGCGGGCGGCGCGCGGGCAGGGCGCGGCGCGCGTGGTGCAGCGCGCCCGCCGCCAGCGCCGCCGCCGCGCCCGCCTCCGCGTAGTGCAGCGCCGAGCGCCGGCCCGGGCACGCGTGCCACCTGCACGCACACACACAAACACTGACCGAGGTCGGGCGGCGCGAGCCCCAGCAGGCGCAGCTGGCGGCGCGACAGCGGCAGCGGCGGGCGGCGCGCGGGCAGGGCGCGGCGCGCGTGGTGCAGCGCGCCCGCCGCCAGCGCCGCCGCCGCGCCCGCCTCCGCGTAGTGCAGCGCCGAGCGCCGGCCCGGGCACGCGTGCCACCTGCACGCACACACACACACACTGACCGAGGTCGGGCGGCGCGAGCCCCAGCAGGCGCAGCTGGCGGCGCGACAGCGGCAGCGGCGGGCGGCGCGCGGGCAGGGCGCGGCGCGCGTGGTGCAGCGCGCCCGCCGCCAGCGCCGCCGCCGCGCCCGCCTCCGCGTAGTGCAGCGCCGAGCGCCGGCCCGGGCACGCGTGCCACCTGCACGCACACACACAAACACACATGTACACCCATCAGTTGCTCCTAATCCGACCATCACATTTAGATTACCCGACCAGTATCGCATCGTCATTCGGCGTCTACTCGTTGTGGACAACTGGTCAACGGGTGGACGCCGCGCCGTGTTGTCACCGATGGTCAACCTCGCGTGGTCAACGAGTGAACCTCGCATGGTCAACGTATTTCCGAGTAGTCTAGTTAGCTACACGTGTGGTACGTTGTCAAATTTAACAAACCGTGTGTACATATTGGCTCCCAGGGCTGTCACTCTTGATGAAAAAGAAAATCAAATTAAATGTGTGTCAGGTGCCGGTGCTCTAATGAGCTGTGACTTTTGGTGTCTTACGCATTATTTTATATTGTGAAATTAAATATATTCTACTTCTATCAAGATGGAGTGAGCCACACAGTCAAAGAAATGTATCTGACACTGTACTGGTCAAGGGGGCACGGGCAGACAGCGCAGGCCACAGCGCCCCTCAGCATCTTCACTGGAGTGTACATGCATGAGTTAAGTGGCCATAAAGTTTGGCGTACTGTCATCATCTCACAAGCTCTTTTTAAATCATGTCACACTATGCAAATGGAAAAGGCAATAAGAGCAAAGAGGAACGTATGGAGGCGAATGAGGCATCTTTCTTATAGGAAGTCTGATGTGCATCTGTGTGCTTGCTGAAAGCAACGAAATGGTCTCAGTGACAAATCCAGTATCGATAAGCCTCTGCAAGCCTTTGTGTGAACACTGTTAAATATCATGGTATAATACAGGGGCAGTGAGTGAAATGAGTTGGTAACTATTGTTAAAAAATACAGTCAAACAAAGAACCTTCTCTTTTATTGGAAGTCGGTTAATGAGCTTATTTTGCACAGCACAACACAACTGCAGTCTTGTTTCAGACCAGGAGAGCAAAAGGGTCACAAATTATGTTATATTGGACTAGCGCCTGAGAGATGGCGGGCGGCCCATTGTGACCTGGAAAAGTTGAAATTAACACTTTCGTACTTCCTAATATTTAATGGAAAGCAGATTTTGAACACTCTTTTACAGGTTTTCACTAAATGACATGTTTATTATTGTTTCCGGAGTTTATCTATCAATGCCTTATTTAATAGCTTGGCTGTTCAGGGCTACCACAATTGAATTTTGAAAATGAGAAATACCATGCATACAAAATCCCTATGAAACTATAACATGAAATAAAAAAACTCACAAGTCATAAGCAAATATTAAGAAAAAGAATGTGTTGACAAAGATCCATTTGAGAGAGCTGGCGCGCTTCCGGTTGGCGTACTGCAGGTCTATCGTACGCTGCAAGAGCGCCGAGTTCGGGCTCAGGGACCTGAAACAGTAAACAGCACAAAGCAATTATTACTGACTGAGGCTGGATTTATTTTCTGGGATACTTACCAATTAATTTCACGATGATGACCAATACATACATTTTCAATGGTAACGAGGACAAGAACTATTGAGAATTTGATCCAAATAATATCATCCTGATACGTAGACTTCTAAATAATAATCTTCAATTATTAATGAATGGATATGTAATGTACGTACATCACTAATCCGCCGCGCCAACCGAATCGAATCCGATATGGCCGGTATCACAGATTATGATTATTTAGGCCACAAACTAGCTAGAGATACTACGTATTTAGGCCGGTATCGGCCACAGAATAATATATTAGTAGCTAGGCACAGACATCAAACAGAGGCAGACTTGCACATACTTATTAAGTACAGATACTACGTATGCACTAAGTACTACGTATAACTATTTGTGGCCGTACTCTTGAAGAACACGATCATAACTTAGAAAGTTTTATGAATGCCGTAAAGAAATACGGTTTAACACTGAGTATACAAAAATGCAAATTTTCTCAAAAGTCAATTAATATTCTAGGCTATAATATTCAAAACCACATAATTAAACCTGACAGTGAGCGACTCAAGCCACTGATTAATTTACATCCACCAAGCGATTTACCGACCTTAAGAAGGACACTCGGCATGTTCGCACATTATTCTAAGTGGATTCCAAAGTTTTCTGAACGGATCCACTCACTTGCTAATACGACAACTTTTCCGCTCACAAGCGAGCAAATTAAATGTTTTGAAGGCCTGAAAAATGATATCGCAAAGTCTTCTATACATGCAATTGACGTAAATATACCTTTTACAGTCGGACAAATGGAGACATTTCCTTATTGGTAGACACTTTAAGTTGGTAACTGACCAACGCTCGGTTTCTTTTATGTTTAATATGAGACATTCAAGTAAGATAAAGAATGAAAAGATTCAAAGATGGCGACTGGAACTTGCTGCTTTCAAATACGATATTATATACAGACCGGGGAAAGAGAACTATGCTGCTGATGCACTATCCCGAGTTTGTGCCACTGTAGAAACACGTACTGCAAAACTTTTCTCGCTGCATGAGGCTCTTTGTCATCCAGGAGTAACGAGAATGTTTCACTGGGTTCGCTCTAAAAACCTTCCCTATTCCATTGAAGAAGTCAGAACAATGACAAAATCTTGTCGAACCTGCTCTGAAGTAAAACCTAGATTCTTCCGAAATATCTTTGATGACCAGAGGAAACTTGTTAAAGCGACGGCTGCTTTTGAACGCCTTAGCATAGATTTTAAAGGACCAGTTCCAACAAACAATAATAACAAATTCATACTTACCGTGATTGACGAATTTTCACGTTTCCCGTTTGCTTTCCCATGCTCAGATGTAAGCTCGAAAACAGTGATTAAACACCTTAACAACTTGTTTATGATATTCGGCATGCCTTCTTACGTTCATTCAGATCGCGGAACAGCATTTCTTTCTGCCGAAGTACAGGAATTTTTACATGTTCGAGGTATTGCCACTAGTAGAACTACAGCTTACAACCCTCAAGGCAACGGTCAAGTAGAAAAATTGAATTCTACTCTTTGGAGAACGATTCTTTTGGCGCTGAAGACGAAGAATCTTTCAGTAGAAAATTGGGAGCAAGTATTACCACAAGCCTTACACTCAATTCGATCATTACTGTGTACAGCCATAAATTGCACTCCACATGAAAGAATGTTTAGACACCCACGAAGATCTACTAACGGCTCTTCTGTTCCATCGTGGCTTACAAATTCTGGACAAGTCTTGATGAAGAAATTTAATCGTACAAATAAATATCAGCCATTAGTAGAAGAGGTTGAATTGATACACAGTAATCCTGACTTCTCATACATTCGGTTCCCAGATGGCCGAGAAACAACGGTGTCGAATCGTCATCTAGCACCATTGGGTTCAGAAGGAGTAGATCTGCGAATAGATAATGAACACACTCCTGATTATCATAACGTCGCAGAACCACTTCCGGAAACAGAAGACCAAAACTTGGAGATTCCTTCATCTAATGAGACGGGACCTGTGGTACTTGATAATAGCCGAGAGCTAGAGACCGAGTTACCATCATCACCACCGCCGGAGCCAACACTTCGTAGATCTAGCCGCGTCCGTAAAACACCAGAATTTTTGATAAATTATGTTTTAAAATAGTGCGGGAGAATGATGTAAACTTCTTGCTTGAAACTATCAGCCATAAGCTGATGACATTGTCAATCTGTTTTGTAGTGTCTTTGTCAATGTATCTAATGTAACTAAAACAATTTTACTGTTAATTTTAGCTTATTAAAACCTTATATTCATTAAAGGTTTTGTCTTATTTCAGCTAAGGTCAATGCTGGGTTTTGTAACTTTAACAGGGGATCGACCAATCAATCGGGGATGCCTCGTGTTGGCCGTTCGATAGTTATGTCTTCGTCCCCGCCGGCAGCGACAAGACACGTTAACTCTGTAGGTAAGAGCGCCGATATGAAACTCTTCTCACTCACTCAAGTAACTCAAGTGTGTACTTTCCATTAAACAAAACATAAGACTATGGTCTGTGCAAGGCTAATGACTTAATATTATTTTTTGACGTGATAACGTCTTATAAATTGATGAACATCGACAGCGCATATGAAAAAGTTGTTTTTTTTACATTTCAACATAAAAAGAGGAAAATATACTGATTCACAGAAAAATATTAAATAAGCGGTTCTCTGCAGAGAAATTATTTTCAATAAATTAATTTTACACACGACAACATTGGCGGTTCCATGGCTCCGAAATAGGGAACTGTCAAAATAAATATATATACTTGTCTGTTGTCTGTGATTAGTTATCTGTACTGTAGAATACTTTGAAGTTTAGACTACAGACGTCAATTCTCCTTTTTTGTTATGTCTAAAATAATACGAAAATAATGAATAGGACGTCATCACGTAAATTTATCGTCCGTAAACCGACTTTAAAGACAACCAGTATTTTCGAATGAACTTTATGAACTTTATGTATGGTTATACTGACCTTTACGGCGTCACCGAGTAGATGCATGGATAATATAATATATATAAAAGCATAGATTTATCATTACTCTATACTAGAGATAAAAGGGATTAGGAGAAGAGCAGAGATCTATAGACAAGACGGACAAAACACAATGATGACTTCATGTTCATTTTATTTATAGAGAGGCCACTGTCATTTAATTTTGTTGTGACCATATGGGAAATTTTAGAGGCCAAGAGCAAATAAATTGGAGCTTCCTAGGAATTAAGCCAGCGAAGCTGCAGGCGTCCACTAGTTAAAATCAAATTAATTGAAATGGTTTTATTAAAAATAATATATATCTATCCTTATTTTCTCCTAGAAAATCTCCAAATGTTAAAATGAGCTCAATATAATTATTGAGTTTCTTCGTTCTTGTTCCTTGTAAAGGGCCCCACACAAAGCCCTGCTTGCAGTACCACTGCCAATCGTATCGTGTGTGTGCTTGCAGGGCCGATTTTCTAATTGCTTAACCTGCCGCAGGGCGGCAGGGTCATCCTGCCAGCCCGACCCTCGATCTCCCCACTCCAAACCCTGCAAGCAGGGCAATGTGTGATACGGTCGGACCGATTTTGTTTCAATCACAGATTTATAAGTATAGTATTTAATAATATCGATCTCCCCACTCCAAACCCTGCAAGCAGGGCAATGTGTGATACGGTCGGACCGATTTTGTTTCAATCACAGATTTATAAGTATAGTATTTAATAATATGGTGTATATCTAATTCAAATTCAAATTCATACGTTCTAAGATTTATTGACAATGGTGACATCATTGTCAATAAATCTTCAAACTGTGACTCATTCATTCTAAAAAAGTTCAAGGTTGTAAGATATCTACCACAGAATATAATATCTCTACCTAGTCTGTGGACGCAACATGCAGGGCCGATTTGCAGGGCTTTGTGTGGTAACATCCTCTGCGGCAGGCCCTGCGAGCCTGCAAGCAGGGCTTTGTGTGGGGCCCTTATCTTGGTTTTATTAGCAGGCAAAATTTCAAATTATTTGGCGTGTAGACGGAGAATGAATCGGTTTATAGCAACGATCTTTATTGTATATTGTTAACTCTATGGTTTATAGCTAGCTACAAATATATTGATCTGTGCCACAAACTAATAAGGGATACTACGTATCAGACGACCCACTTCCCTACATTCAAACTAGCCAATAAGGAATGTCAAGAATAGACTTTGACAGTTCTTTTTTTTTTAAATTACTAATGGGATATACAGGCAAAGGAGCAGTATTTAACAGACAATTTGTACGAAGCACCTTAGCCTATATTGTTTTATGGTTTATTCCCAGTATTCCTACTAATTGGTAGGAATACTTGGCATACACCTAGTTTATTCATTAAAGAAATTTTTAAATAAAACAAACATTCATTATTATATATTTTTATTATTTTGAATTTCTTCTTGTCATACTTTTTTAATGATTTTGTTGCATTGTTGCAAAACTATATTTTGTAACGATTTTCATGCGCCAAATCTGAAATAAAAAAGGATAGGTTTATGGATGAAATAAAAAGTCAAGTAATGCATGTTACATCACAGGTAAAAAACTTAAGAAGGGTTTTTCTTAAGTTTTTCAGCGACCCGCCAGAAACAACCAGAACCAGATAACATAGCACGGTCAATCATGGGGAACAGCAAACCTTACATGAAAGTATTTTTAATCCAAAAGTAATATTGCTGATAATGCTGATTCCGTTGTATTTATTTTTTTCTAAACCAAACACATACTAAATAAATTGCTGATGTCTTGCTGATGTAAGTATTACTACTGAAATGATAAAACAACTTGACTCTGTACACTAAAGTAAAAAAATGACTAGCTACAATATTGTTTCCCCGCTTGCTATGTTCCCAAAACTGGTTTGGTGTCAAGTCCTGTTGAAAATAGTTCCATCGTAATGAGTTCAGCTTTGTGATTTATGTATTGAGTTGAAAGGACTCGGCACATAAATCGTTATGTTCACAATCTCTATTTAGTCAGCATAAGCCTTACTATTCAAAAGATATTAGTACTATAACTTACCGGCAGACTTATAGTATGAATGGTCTTCATGTAGTTCCTTTTTGGAATAGCAGTGCTCAGTGTATATGTCCACTGAAAAAAGAAATGAATAATGCTATGTTAATTGTATAATTATATTAAAATTTGTATATACGCGCTGATGAGGGATCTGCAACTTTGGTATTTTTATGTCTACTTTAGACAAAAATATTTTTTTTAAATTATCTTTTAAAGTGTAATCAGATTATATACAGGGTAGCGTAAGGTAGATTGGTAAATTCAGAGTTGCATATATTGACATTTTTCATACATATTTCTAACATAATATCATATTTGCATGCATATTTCAAGAGTTTTAATGTTGCATATAATCTGGTCTCTACTATTTAATTACTGACCTAATGAAGTAGGTATTATACAGATATCGTTTTGGTATTCACTTAATTAACACTAAATTATAAAATATCTATAAGTACCAGGCTTATAAAATAATATAAATAATTAGGTATATAAAAATAATTGTTAGGTACTTGTTTTTCAGGAAGGAAAATTTCGAGATTTTAATATTTACTTACTTTTGATCTCGGAAACTACTGCTGGTACGCCGTTTTCTATCTCATTTTCCGAAAATAGTGTTGGGTATGCACCGCACCATAACGCAAACGAGACGTGGTTATAATGAACCTTTCAAAATGCTTGTGACACACAAACATCTTACGAAGTCTGCAAACTACGGCTACGAAGGTGAACACTACCAATGCACTGTAACCACTTTTGGAGTCCTATCTTAGATTTGGGAAACTGATGCATTTTAACGTCCTGTCGTTTAATCGCAAAGTTTTCTATTACAACACTTGTTGTACATGGTGATAAATACAACAACGTACAACGAATTACTGGTTTAGCTGAGAGGATAAACTCGGATAAAAATCAACATAACATAAATTCACTCGATCAAAATAATGATTAATGAAACCACAGATTAATATATCAGTAGCTAGCTAAATTAAACTTCAAACTAAAGCTGTGTCTTTCTGTATATAACAAAGTACTCTGTGGCTGTGTCAAATGTTACTTCGAAAATTCGACGGGAGACGGCCAAATTGAATTAAAAAAAAAGAATACGTCAGATTCTATTCTTGACCCATAGACATAAGGCCCAAACAATTTCAATGAAGATTAACAGCCGTGATCTGTGCTGTTTAGCGAAATGTCAAATAGACAGACAGATGGTAAAGAAAAGAAAAAAAAATTAATATAATTATGTGCGCCATTTTGCGTTATGTGCTCGACCGTGCGGGTTGATTCTAACAAAATATAATAATTGAATTGCAATTTGTAAAGTGAATCGGTCACATCAGCTGTTCTACGCTCCCTTTCTGTTTCCGTCGGGCGTGTTCTGGCGTCAGCACCAACCATGGGGCGAGCTTTGTGTTTTTCACTGGCTCTTCTATTTTTAGCCAACGTAATTCCGTCAAAAGCACAAAGTAAGTACAAATTTAACTCTTATAAATTCCATTGAGACTGGTTTTCGAATGAACTGGGTGTTATATTTTTGTGATGATGTTATGTATTTAATTTGTCGGGCGAATACCTGCATGTGCTGCCTGACCCTGTTAGTAGGTCACACAAACAAATTTATGTCCTCACTGGAGGCGCTGTCGTAGTCGTGCCTGGAGTAGGTGATGTCATAGATGTCTCACTTCATCCAAACCTCATTGTTTTGATGTGGATACAAACATTTCTTCAATAAAACATTATATTTTGCTTGTTACTCTAACTGAACAACTTGGGCTTTGATAGCAAGCCATTACATTACACATTGTTCACTTCAGTTATGTCATTGATTGTTGGTACTTCACAAGTACTTCATCCAGAAATAGCTACACAGGTTGATTAATGTCATGTCCACCATCCATTCATAAAACCATGAGTCATTTAATTTGTATTGCAATTAAACAATGAGTACTCAAATAAGCAATGTATCGCTAGATATCCATAGTATAATTTTATGAATACATATTATTGCTAGCTACCTACCTATAATTTTATTAGTGTATTTAGTCTAGGTACCTAAAACATGCATAAAATATGTAGGGGCATATATTCCAATGATATTGACATCTCATAATTTTATGATGGATTACCAGGAATATTGCAGCAGGTATTATGCATTGCCAGAACAGAGCATGGGTGCTTCGGTATTGATATTGTAAAAAAATTGTCAGTATAAGACATTCTCTTGTGGAGCCATCTTCACAGTACCATACAAAATGAGAGTGAAATTTCAAAGTAACTGATTATTATTATAAAGAATTGAAAGTTTGTGTTTCTCTAATAAAATTATGCTAAGTATAAGTAAAGATTTTTTAGGGAATTCTGACTCTTAAATAATTTAATTTAGCTTTTCATTAATATTAAAATAATAAAGTTGCATATTTTTCTATTAGATACAGATATTGTATTAAATATCAGTCAGACATTTCTGGCCATTTAAATAGCCTAGGGGAATAAATCAAAATACGAATACTGTTTAACAGGGCAGAGCTTTTCTAGTAATGTTTATGAGGAGAATAAAGTAACAACAATAAACCGAGCTGCCTCAATGTCTACTTCATCCACGCGAGAAGAGCGGTTGGCCCCTAGTAAATGGCGTGAAAAATCTTGACCTCACCAACTGCAAAAAAATTTGGTCTACTAGTTTAAAAAATTTACTAAACGCATGTACGTTATGGGCTGAAGCCTACGCCTTTAGTTTGCGTCACTAGTGTCGAAGCGAGATCGGCGGCAGGGACGGGAGAGAGCGACGGTAGGCCAGACCCGGAGAGAGTAGGAGAGTAGGCTCAAGCGCAGCGTAGCCGGCGGTGCGACCGCGAGGCTGGGCGGCACAGTGTAGCGCGCGGTGCGGCCCGCAGAGGCGGCGGCGGAGGCGGAGGTGACGGTGGCGGAGGGCGCGCCGCTCGCGCTGGAGTGCCGGCTGCGGCCCGAGCAGCGCGCGGAGTGGCGGCGCGACGGCGGCGCGCTGCCCGCCGACCTGCGCGCCGAGCCCGAGCGGCCCGCGCCCGACGGCCGCCTGGCCGCGCGCCTGCTGGCCGCGCGCGCGCGCCCCGCGCACGCCGGCCTCTACACCTGCTCCGCCGAGCGCGACCAGCGCGTGCGCCTGCTCGTGCGCCCCCCCGCGCCCGCCGCGCCCGCCGCGCCCGCCGCCGGTACCGCCGCCCGCGTAGCCAGTAGCGGCCGCCGCAGCGGGCGCGCCGGCCCATCGTAGCGTAGTCCCATCACCCATGTCGCACTCGCCGCCTCACTAATATCACAATTTAACCAATTGTCTTCCGAAATGGAAGTACTTTTGAAATTTGTTCAAAGTATATTTAATCTGCTTGATAATAAACCTTCGCCCGCGTCACCGTCGCAGCGGCGCTATCTCTGCCGCATGCTGTCTTTATAACGTAGTATTGTTATTACGATAAGTTTCCTGCGCTATAAAGTTCACAAACATTGTAATAAGTGGAGGCGAGTAGCGTTTGAACCCGGTTTAAAATTACAAATTTACAATCATACGCTGTATGTAATTAGAAAAATCTACTAATTTAACTTCGATTTGGTCTGGTCTAGCGCTCAAATTCAATATCTCAACTGATCTGTCATTGAAACAGGGTAACTAAGCTAACTACCTGGCTGACCGTCGGTCAGTCTATAACTACCCGGCTGATCGTCGGTCAGTCCATAACTGCCTGAATGACCGTCGGTCAGTCCATTAGACCGGGATCAGGTGCCTACTGACATGGATGATTGTGTTTTATTAAATAATATCCTAGTGCTTTTATTTTATTGAAATGCTGATAATATTTTCTGGAATATAGTTTGTAATATTCAGAATCACTCGCTTCTCTCTTATAATGTATGGGCGTAGTTTTGTAGATCTGTTTAGATTTTCGTCGGCGGAGGCAACCTTAGGTTACTTTTATGAAAATATTGTTTGTTTCGTAAATAAATAAGTATGCACCATTTATATCTGAGTTTGAACGGCTGCATCAAGTTTCAACTTGCAAACGAAAACTTATTCGCCTAGAAAAATATTTAAAATTTCGTTATTCAAATTTTTTTTAATAAAAATACATCGATCAGGTCCCTCAATTCGCTCTCATTATCATTGTCATTGTTATATAAAAGTGTGTTCTAAACACTGATGTAGTTCTAAATAAATTACGCTATAGGCACTCCGATCTCAGATCAGTTCAATCCAATTTAATTAATTTATTTGCGTTGAATACTGTACTTTAATACAAGGTGTTGCTTTACATTAATAATAGAACCGTTCCTTGCAACAGCATTTTTTTTAAATTCGTCATTGCATGTTTTTAATTCCTGCTGGTTTGATGTAGTGAACTTGTACTATTATGTATTCTGTGGTAGTGAGTTGAGCAGTGAAGAAAATGTTGCCCTTGTCCGGATATGTCGACCATGTCGGACATGGCGACTTAGTGTCGAATACGAAGGAGGAAGTAGTTAGTAGTGTGTAGATAGAGACGCGGGTCGCGGACGGCGCGGCGCGATCGATGGCGCCCCCCGCGGCCCTTCGCCCCCGCGCCGCCCGCCCCCTCGCCCCCTCGCCCCTTGCACCATCTAACCTATGTAACGCCTCTTAAGCTCATAACTCATGCAAATGCTGTGTGTAGTTAGATGAGTTTTCTTAATTAAAATGTCCGTAGTTAGATAATACTAGCGCATGTGGCCATGTGCGCCTTGCCCGTGAGCACGTCGCCGCTGCAGAGCGACACTGACTGCTTCCGACGGCGGCGCCAGCGGACCGCCGCGCCTTCCTTTACTTACGATTGCAACAGAATAAAACACGCACGTAGTTGATTCTCGCAAGCGATCTGCGGCGTGCAAGGCGTCGCATCGATTCTTAGAACGACTACTCCGACAAGGTTTTATTACGAGAACTAGGTCACGCGGGGCTCAGCGACGCGGGCGGGCGCCGGCTGCGGCCACCGGCCGCGGTTCAACACAAGAACAATTATCATTCAATTAAGCTTTTTTCTGGAAATAAATGTATGAAGTCAATACTACTTTATAGAGCAGCCAGCAGCTGTCGAGTTAGCTTTCGCCGTGTTGACGCCACTGGCGGGAGTACGGAGACTAGCGGCGGGACTCGAAAGCCTTGTCGGAGTGTGGCGACTACTGGCTACTACTGGCCACTACTGGCGACTTGTGGCGAGGGAGCTGTTGTGAGCGAGCGTCGTGTTGCAGGCGAGAGCACGACGGAGGCGGAGGCGGGCGCGGAGGCGGCGGCGGGCGCGGGGGCGCGCGCGGGCGCCGAGCTGCTGTTCGACGTGCGCGGGAACTTCTCGCTGCACTGCTCGCTGCCCAACGACAACAACCTGGAGTACATCTGGTCAGTGCCGCCTGCCGCCTGCCGCCCACGCTACCGACACTACCGACACTACCGACACTACTACATCCTACATCGTCCACAATAGTCTGCATCCACGTAATGATTCAATGTCTCATTTCGGATAAGTGATCGACATCGCTTACATGGTTAAGTATCTATATCAGTGATGAAGTGGCTGAAATATAAAAATATCTTTCACCGATCATATTCTAGCGTCTTTTAAAGGTAGTAGGTATAGACTTCACATGAAGAGGTTAACTTTAGCAAATCGGCGGCCCCTCCTCCCTGGAGCTCCCGGCATGGTGGAATCGGACGGATCGGAGATAAATCGATGTGGCTGACGTCGTCGGTGCGTACGCCAGCCGCCGGCGGGGCGGGGGCCGTCCAGTTCGGTGCCAAGTTTCTGGCAGACTATTTTCTTTAGTCTGGCTTCAGATCCTACGACGTGATATAATTATTTACGTATTTTCTCGCACACAACTTTATCAGCGATTGTTACTGTGCTGCGCTACGAACTGTCGTGTTTGCGCAGCTAAATGCCGCCGAGCGCAAGTCCTGTCCAAACAACTCTGCGGATGTTTTCCTCCTCTTTATTCTGTTTATTAGGTTTTCACGTTACTCATAAAACTAATTAAATAATACAAACAGCACGTAGATAATATCTATGTCGGGTGACGCCCCCCCTGCGCGGGAGCGGCGGCGATAACGCAGCGCCCACACCGGCGGCGCTCGGAGTACAGGCTGTACAGGCTACAGGCTCCTTACGTGTCAATCGATGGTTAATCATATTTGACTTGATATTACAAAACATTGAGCATACATTGTTACGTAATCGTCTCCAAACAATTTTCGTATACTTACATATCTATATATATATAAAAGGAGAAGCTGAGAGAACTGACTGACTGACTGACATATCAACGCAGGGCCGAAACTATAAGGGTTAGAAACTTGAAATTTTGCACAGGGAGATTCCTTTTAAAACGTAGGGGAGCACTAAGAAAGGATTTTCGAAAATTCACCCCCTAAGGGGGTAAAACGGGGGTGCAAAGTTAGTATGAAACTTTGCCGTTTTTGAAGTCAAGTGGGCAACACTAACGCGGGTAGAATTCGTTGGCCACGGCGACTATTCTGATAACCAAAATTAATTGATAAATGTTTTGGATTAAGTACCAATCCGTTTTTATCTCGGTAGCGTCGACTTTGTTAATCGGCAGTAGATAAAAAATGTAGTGACGTTCATTAACCGTAGGTATACAAATACCGATAAATAGTTGACGTTGTACTATATTCCATCGGCGCGGCAGTCTCGCTCGTACTGTAGTAATGGCGTAGGTGGTAATGTCCGGCGCGCGCGCAGGAAGAAGAACGAGACGGCGGTGGAGGAGCTGTGGGACCTGCGCGGGCGCTACACGCTGGAGCGCGCGCGCGCGGAGTTCCGCGTGGCGCGCGCCGCCGAGGACGACTTCGGGAACTACTCGTGCGCGCTGGCGGCCGGCGGCGAGCAGCGCTGGGCCGTGCGCGCGCGCCCGCACGTCAAGCTGCCGCCCAACACCAACGTCGTCGAGGGGCAGAAGCTTAAGCTCGTCTGCAAGGTACCGCGCACGCACACACCCAATGTTAACGGAGATATCGTTAGGCACTTTTATACACCTCCTAGACCTCGTCTTCGTTACGAATGAATGGCTGGAAGCGAGATGCGAAGCTTTGGTTTTAATGGAGCCATAATGATTTCTTGATGGATACCTATGCCGCTTCCAAGTTTCGTTGCCGCGGCGCCTCGCTACACCCCACAGACGCGCCTCCGTCGAGCGCGGGTCGCTCCTACCGACGCCGCCGCTCCGGTGCGGACCGGTGGAGGGGTCGGCGGTAGTAGTAGTGGCCACCCCAGTGTCGAATGTTAAAGCTCCTATTCGTCCTACTTCGTATCGCTCGTCCCACTCCTCACACTGGTGTCGTCGGCAGATGATCGGCAAGCCGTACTCGCGCGTGTCGTGGTGGTACAGCAACTCGACGGAGGACGACGAGAACTTCACCTCGGTGGCGGAGGCGCTGGGCGGGCGCGCGCGCCTGGCCGCCAGCGAGCAGGGCGTGCCCGACGGCGCGCTCGTGCTGGAGGCGGCCGCGCGCGCCGACGCGGGCCGCTACCGCTGCACGGCCGAGCACGCGCCGCTGCCCGCCACCACGCAGCTGCGCGTCAAGGTAGCGCGGAACTAGAGCGACCCTAGGTACCGCGCGCCAGGCCGCCAGCGAGCAGGGCGTGCCCGACGGCGCGCTCGTGCTGGAGGCGGCCGCGCGCGCCGACGCGGGCCGCTACCGCTGCACGGCCGAGCACGCGCCGCTGCCCGCCACCACGCAGCTGCGCGTCAAGGTAGCGCGGAACTAGAGCGACCCTAGGTACCGCGCGGCTGGCCGCCAGCGAGCAGGGCGTGCCCGACGGCGCGCTCGTGCTGGAGGCGGCCGCGCGCGCCGACGCGGGCCGCTACCGCTGCACGGCCGAGCACGCGCCGCTGCCCGCCACCACGCAGCTGCGCGTCAAGGTAGCGCGGAACTAGAGCGACCCTAGGTACCGCGCGCCAGGCCGCCAGCGAGCAGGGCGTGCCCGACGGCGCGCTCGTGCTGGAGGCGGCCGCGCGCGCCGACGCGGGCCGCTACCGCTGCACGGCCGAGCACGCGCCGCTGCCCGCCACCACGCAGCTGCGCGTCAAGGTAGCGCGGAACTAGAGCGACCCTAGGTACCGCGCGGCTGGCCGCCAGCGAGCAGGGCGTGCCCGACGGCGCGCTCGTGCTGGAGGCGGCCGCGCGCGCCGACGCGGGCCGCTACCGCTGCACGGCCGAGCACGCGCCGCTGCCCGCCACCACGCAGCTGCGCGTCAAGGTAGCGCGGAACTAGAGCGACCCTAGGTACCGCGCGGCTGGCCGCCAGCGAGCAGGGCGTGCCCGACGGCGCGCTCGTGCTGGAGGCGGCCGCGCGCGCCGACGCGGGCCGCTACCGCTGCACGGCCGAGCACGCGCCGCTGCCCGCCACCACGCAGCTGCGCGTCAAGGTAGCGCGGAACTAGAGCGACCCTAGGTACCGCGCGGCTGGCCGCCAGCGAGCAGGGCGTGCCCGACGGCGCGCTCGTGCTGGAGGCGGCCGCGCGCGCCGACGCGGGCCGCTACCGCTGCACGGCCGAGCACGCGCCGCTGCCCGCCACCACGCAGCTGCGCGTCAAGGTAGCGCGGAACTAGAGCGACCCCGTACCCGTACCGTACCGATCCTACTGCAATTATCGATACTAGATTCATCTATCTAGATTTCTGCATTGCAGGGATGCGGTGTTCGTGCAAGCTTACTTATTTCATACTCATTGGAAGGAGCTCGACTTCGATTACCTACGTTTCTACTGTAGTCTCAACAAGTTTTATCTACCTGTTAGCATCCCATACGACCTTCATACTAAGATATTATATTTCCAAGTATGTAATTGCAATTGGTATTATAAAAGACCTCGAGGTATACACAGAGGTGTTTATTTAAATGTAACTGGGTAATTATACAAATGTATGAACATGTCGGCGACAGGCTTGAGCCTCGGTCTCGAGCGGACAGCAACGAACGGCAGGCAGCGAGTAGCGAGGCGGATTGCGGGGAATTTTCTTTGTCTTTGCACGTTATCTGATAGCGATAATCTCGTTCTCGACTCAATTATATATAATGTTTGCTAGGAATTTTTTTAATTTACTTATAAATTTATTTTGTTTGTCGATAAATTGATTGATATCTGCGGGCGACCCGGAAGACCCGCAGGAGGCCGCGGCTCACGGCTGAGGTGTTCCCGTGTAGTGCTGACATTGAGCGAAGCGTCAAACGCGTTCAAAAATATAATACGTTCAGAAATAAACACATGCAGTGGCTGGTGTCACTTGCACAGAGACGACGGCGGCCCTCGCCACGGGGGACCCGTCTGCCCCGGCAGTGGCTCTCGAGAGGGTGTGGGCTCAAATCCAAGCGGAACGCCGGCGCGGCGGCGCGGTGCTCTGGCCTCGCCCCTCCCGTCCCGAGAGGAGCCCCGAGCCGGTCCGTCCACCGGTCCGTCTCGGAGATGTAAGCGAATGCTTAGAATGTTTGTGTCTGTGTGTGCGCAGGACATGTACGCGGCGCTGTGGCCGTTCCTGGGCATCTGCGCGGAGGTGTTCATCCTGTGCGCCGTCATCCTCGTGTACGAGAAGCGCCGCGCCAAGCCCGACCTGGACGACTCCGACACCGACAACCACGACCAGTGAGTGACCACCCTCTCCTCCCCCTCCCTCCCCCGCCATGGCCAACAGCCGCTGATCTGACGTTCCGTCCGCTTGTGTTGCAGGAAGAAGTCGTAAGGCGGCGGCGTGAGGGCGGCGGCGGCGGCGGCGGCGCCCCTGTACATAGTTTCGTTACTTTTGTTATTTTTATCGCATAGTCTACCGTTTTCTTAGATAAAGTGTTCTATCAGATTGACCGCTTTTATTATCAGTACAATGTATGATATTAATCAGTTGCTCCGTTTATCTTAGTGTACTTATGGCCGGTTTCTGAAGTCTTCAGTTATATTATCAACAGCTATTGAATCAATAAAGTTAAACGTAAGATATATGTCGGATAACTGTCACTGGGTTTCTGAACACGCGAAGAGCCTTCCATTAACTATGAATCCGATAACGAGTACCTCAAACTGCCACTAGATGGGTCTCTTCAAAAGATCAAGTTTAAAATAGATATTCATTGTAGTTTGTATCCTAGGAATAGTCTTATTTGTAAGAAATATTTTTTCCATAGTCAATAAGTAGTAACACCTTGTTTTATTTACCAAATATTGTAATTTGGTATTTATTAGCATCTGTGCATCATAGTCAAATGTGGACAAATTCTAATGTTTATAACCGAAATTGTCAGTCACTTTTGACAAAGTCAAAAGTCAAAGTAAAATAATTTATTTCGATATTTCGATGTCCCTAATAGAACTCGTATTGATCTATTGTTATGTCCTACGAATAACTGTAAAATGTTTCACCGGGATTTCTAGACTAAAATTCAATACTATTTAACACGTACTTAGGCAATAATACCTTAAAAGTTTTTGTAATTTGTCATAAAAACGTCAAATAAAGTTAACGAACCGGTAAACGGCCATATTTCGTCAGTTAAGTTAATCTAACTATAAACGGAGTTTATCTTACATTGGGTTGTTCAGAAACACAATTTGAAAAGTTATCGAACCGATAGCGCTAATGAATAGATAAACTGCCGTCAAATGGACCTCAGAAACCGGGCATTAACAGTGTAATTATTGACTTGCAATAAGTAATAGGTAGTTTTGTCTGTCCGTGCGGCGGCGCAGCGGGACCTCAACTGCCACTAATTTACCAAATAAATTATTACGTTTATGTTGGCGATTCATTTCCGACCCCCGTTGAACCCCCGCGGCTGAGTCGCAAGCACCACCCACCGGTGCGGTGCATTGTGTTCAGTTGTTACGGGACTAGCTGCAATACATTACCTTACCATTACCATCAAGGGATGTTTTAAGGTACCTAATATAAGTATAGCTTTGATCGAACGCAATCACTTATCACTGTAAAACGTAGCTTCACCTGCAGTTTGGCTGTTCATAATCCGAGAGAGAGCCATCGATAGTTTAAAAATTAATCGATAGTTACTAATCGATTAAAAATCGAAGATAATAATCATTAGGTACACGATACATTATTCCGTCAACCCGTTGAGCAGGAGGAGGAGAAACCAACTAACCAAATCGTATTACTATTTGAGTTAGAGAGCCCAAGACCACGATTTTTTTTTATGTGCGGCAATGGATGAGATGTTTTGTCGATATGAACTAATAAAATAAGGTAAGTAACATCACTAATTATTGATGTGAAACATCTTTAGGAGAAGGGCAAACTAAATTTTTGGCGTGGCGAGCGTGGCGAATATGGAATACTAGTGGACGCCCGCAGCTTCGCTCGCGTAGAATTAGACCCATTAACGACGTCTGCCCGCGTTCGGGTTTGCCCACTTGACTTCAAAAACGGCAAATATGTATTGAAAACCTAGGGCGGAGCAGCGGGAAATGCTAGTATAATTATAATGCATAACTGCTGTCGAGATACTAATAGGTATCGTAAGTAACTCTAATCTAATAGTAGGTACCTACTCGAAAATATAATTCAGTCAACACTGTTAAGAACTCATTAGAAGAAGATTTTATTTGCTCCCAAAAAACTGACAAGTCACAAAATCATTTTGATAAATACAGCTTATATTACATAGACAATAGGTATGTACGTCTGTGATAAATTATTATAAGCGGAACATGGGCGATGTCCACGACGGTCGTTCAGAGTTACGGCGGCTCGGGGGCCCGCGGGGGGCTGGGGCTGCGCGGGGGGCTCGGGCTGCGCGGGGGGCTGGGGCTGCGCGGGGGGCTCGGGCTGCGCGGGGGCAGCAGGCGGCGCAGCGTGCGCAGCACGCCGCGGTTGGGCGCCGCCGCGCCGGCCAGCCGCCGCCCCGACACCGGCGACACCGCGCCCGCTGCCAAACATTACAACCATCAGTACGGCGGCTACGGGGCAGACACGTTCTTGAGTGTTGCGATCGTGTCTCGCGACAGAAGCGTGTCCGCAACACGTCAACACGGCGCTCACCGGCCAGCAGCCAGTGCGCGAGCGCGGCGAGCTCGTACGTGTAGCCGTCGGGCGCGCGCACGGGCCGCCGCGGCACCGCGTGCGACAGCGCGCAGCGCAGGGCGTGCGGCACCAGCGCTTCCTGGAACACAATGCGGCAAGATTGCTGCTACATCAGGCTAATAAATGTCAAGTGGGAAAAAAGAGTTTCCGGCGCAGCCGTCGAACAGGAGAAAAACAAGGTTATCAGATGACAGTCGGCCCCCTGGCCCCTGGCCCCGGCCAGGACGCGAAGTGGCGATATGGCATGTGTGCGTGCGGCGTGCTCACCTCCTCGCAGGTGAAGGCGGGCCGCCGCAGCCAGCGCAGCTCCTCCACCAGCCGCGCGCGCCCCGCCGCCGTCCCCGCCGCCGTCCCCGCCGCTGTCCCCGACGCCTTCTCCGTCTCACTGCTGCCTGTTCCATTTCACAATTTAAGCATAGAACGTAACAGAATCATTCTGCCATCTTTGTTTAGTCAGCTTATGGATTTGACCCACCCTACCACTCCTATTGATGACAATAATTCTAGTATCCCTGGTGTTTAAATATATCGATTTTACCACTCACTGTATCCGAAGTACTCTAAGAGTCGGTCGAGAGGCTCGTCGAGCAACCTCGAGCCCGTGAGCGCGTGCGCGCGCGCCGCCCTGGCTAGCCGCTCAGCCTCCGCCGCGGCGCCTGCGCACAAACACCGCGCGACGTCACGTAACGTCACGTACACCTCGGGACCGAACACGCGGGTGGCAGAGCGGGGGGACTCACCGGGCTCGGGCGCGACGTGCTCGCGCAGCCAGCGGCGCACGCCCGCCTCGCGCCACCAGCGCGGCTCCACGCCGTCGCCGTCGCAGCGCGCGGCGGGCGCCAGGCGCCACACCGCCAGGCGGCCGCCCAGCGAGCCCGCCGCCAGCAGGCCGGGCCGCAGCAGCGCCGCGCCCGCCGCGCCGCGCGCGCCCCCCGCCGGCACCGCCGCCAGCTGCTCGACGCGCGCCGCGCCGCCCTCGCGCCGCACGAGCCACACGCGCGCCCAGCGGTCGGCGCCCGCCGTGGCCAGCGCGCCGCCCGCGCCCCACCGCACGCTCCAGACGCCACCCGCGTGCGCCGCCACCGCGCCCGCCTCCGCCACGCGCGCCGCCCGCTCCTCGCCCGCGCCGCCCAGCTCCACCGCCCACAGCCGCAGCGCCTCGTCCCGCCCGCCCGACGCCAGCAGGAACCGCCGCGCCGCCCGCCCGCCCTCCGCCTCCTCCGCTTCGGGGGCGAAGTCGCAACTCAGGACACCTTTAGAAACGTGCCATCATTATCATTGGGTTTCCCCTTCACGGAAAGTGCGTTACCTAGCCTACAAATATAATATGACATTCCTTACCTACTTGTCATTTTGTTTTGTAATAGTAGTAGATAATTTAATCTCTATGAGCAATAACGAGGTATTTAACTAGGATTCTGAGTATCTCGGAGTTAATTCTATTTATCTATCAGCCTTTCGAGGTCCACTGCTGGACGTCTGCCTCTCTTAAACTCTGACCAATCCTGTGCCTTCTGAATCCAACGGCTTTTCACCGACTACGGATTTCGTCATTCCTAATGAAATACTGATCATAGCTTTCTCCATGGCGCGTGGAGTGACTCTGAACTGAGTGGAATAGGCCGACGGTAAACTAGACCACGTCTCGGGTCTCGGATCATTATGTTATCGCTGGCAACTCGAATACTTTCGAATTCAAGCTGAGGTATTTTATCTTGGATGTCAAGATATGTCTTAATTTCCCGAACGTTGCCCAGCCGGTTTGAATTCTACGAGTCACCTCACTCGCGAAGTTGATTTACCCATCTGGATAGCTTGTCCAAGGTAAATATAGTCATCGACAACTCCGCAAGCAGCGCCATTACCAAGAACCGTGATGAAGTATGGTGTTGTAGCCTCTTCGGGAACTGGCATGTTCGGGCTTGCTTGTGCCGGCAGCGCAATGGGTCTGTAATTCTTCACTTCAACCTTTATCTGTTCTGTGAGTGCCACCGAGACAGTTTCCCGCCTGTTCCGAGCAGCTCTGTTGCTATTGCGTCATCACCCGGTGCTTTGCTATTCTTAAGCTGTTCAAGCGCCTCTCTAATCTATATATATAAAAGGAGAAGGTGACTGACTGACTGACTGACTGACTGACTGACTGACATATCAACGCAGGGCCAAAACTATAAGGGCTAGAAACTTGAAATTTTGCACAGGGGTTCCTTTTATAACGTAGGGGAGCACTAAGAAAGGATTTTTGAAAATTCACCCCCTAAGGGGGTAAAACGGGGGTGCAAAGTTAGTATGAAACTTTGCCGTTTTTGAAGTCGTTAGACGGGGTAGACGTCGTTAATGGGTCTAATTCTAAATGATAATGATGATAATGATAATATTTATTTGCAAAAATGTGGTTACATGTTTAGGATGGTCAGTTACAAAGGTGCCTCACATTTGCCATTTCTTATGGCATGCAAAATTACATTTATTCATTACAATTACTACAATTACAATTACTAACATTAAATTGTTGTGTTCAACAAGATCCATAATATAGTGCAACATTTTTTAATACGGTTGAAAACCCTAGTCGTATTTAAACTTTACCCAGCAGGGTTCACTCATGGCCGATTTTAACCTATCTTTGGGTCTCATTTTCATTTGTCTACTTTTTTGCCTGTCTCTGTCTGAATAAATTTATTAGCGCGAGCGAAGCTGCGGGCGTCCACTAGTCTCAAATAAATAAGGATTAAGCTACGGGCACCGAGATCGTGCGCGTCGGCGCGGCGCCAGAGCAGGGCCGGCGCGGGCGGCGGCGCCAGCAGGCGCAGCGCGCCGCCCGCGTCGCCCGCCGCCGCCGCCGCTCCGCCCGCCGCCCACGCCACGCACGTGCACGCCTCGCCCGCCTCGTCCCCGGGGAATACGCTGCCATTAGATATTTTATCAAGGTCAGGACCATGCATTAACGAATAAAATATAGATCGAATAAAACGAGGAGGGAGTCTCACTACTCGGGGACGGCGCCGGCGGCGGGCAGCGGCCACAGCGCGGCGCCGCCCGCCCGCGTGCCCAGCAGCAGCGCGGGGGCGCGCCCGCGCGACAGCCGCGCCGCGCGCGCCTCGCCCGCCTCCTGCGACCACAGCTCCAGCCCACTCTACGACGGAAAACGTTTTATTCGAATGCACATCCCCCATGTTGCGATTGACGAAATGGTAAATAAAAATCGCGAATCTGTGACACGAGTTACATTCACATCCCAGAGACAGGCGCGGCCGTCCGCGCCGACGCTGAGCAGCAGCGCCCCGTCCGCTCCGAAGTCCACCGCCAGCACGGGCGGCCCGCGCGCGCCCAGCACCCGCCGCGGCCGCAGCGCGCCGCCCTCCTCGTCCCACCGGAATATCCGCACGGCTCCGTCGCTGAAACGGACCGGACGGATGTAGAGAAGCGACACCGGCGGTGGTCGCAGCGGTCGCGGCGGCGCGGCCCACCTCACCCACCTGCAGCCGACGGCGACGAGCGCGCCGTGCGCCGCCACGCAGCTGGCGCCGCCGCCCTGCCCCTCCGCCTCGCGCCACGCGCAGCGCGCGCCCGCCGCGCCCTCCTCCTCCCCCTCCCCGTCGCCCTCCCCCTCCCCGTCGCCCCCGCCCGCCTCCGGCTCCTCGTCCACAGGCCCGATGCCCTGCGCGCGCAACCCCAGTTTTGAATAGAGAAGCGAGTCTGCTATGTTAAAATCAAAAGCATTTTTAGTATAAAACACATCTACATATTATTATATGCATACCTACTTCTAAATCGCCCACTCCAAAGTGAACGAGCGGCGAACACTCCGGTTCCAAGTCGTCGTGGACCGACAGGGAGCCCAGGGTCCACGTCCGAATCGTTTCATCGCTGGACCCTGGAACGTTGAATTTTTTTTTCAAACAAGAAAGGCACACAGGTCATGCTGCCCAATGACATTTAAAAATTGATTCTTAACAATCAATTTTTCAAGTGGCTTAACCAGTTATTAGCATATTTTAACTCAAATAGGTAATTTATGAAATGAACGGCAATAACTTGTGAAACCATCACAAGAGGTCGTTCTGCAGCTGAGGTTGGAGTAGACCACAGAACAGATAAAGGAAATATTTGTGGAGCTCGGGAGGAGCAACACGATGACTTCGGTGACAACCCACCAGTGATAATATAAGACAGGTGGTGTTGCGGCACGGCGAGGCAGGTGAGGAGGCGCGGGTGCGCGGGCAGCACGCGCAGGCAGGCGGCGGCCGCGGGCGCCCACACGCGCGCCGAGCGGTCCAGCGACGCGGACACCAGCAGCGCCGCGCCGCGCGCCCAGCGCAGCGCCGTCACCGGCCCGCCGTGCCCGCGCAGCGCGCCGCCCGCCGCCACGCGCCCCCCGCGCCCCGCCCGCCGCCCGCGCGCCCGCCACACGCGCACGCACGCGTCGCGCCCGCCCGTGGCCGCCGCGCGCCCGCAGGCGCTCTCCGCCGCGCACAGCGCGCCCAGGTCGTGCGCGCCGTCCTCCCACATCAGCGGCGCCGGCCCGGCCTCGCCCGCCGTGCCGCTGTCGCAGAACTCTGGGATCGATACTAATCCAATAAAGCTACACCACCACTTGTCTTAATTGCCTATACAAATAATCACGGTGAATAGACTCCGTTACATGTTATGTGTGTAGTCTGTAACTTGGTTGTTCCCCAGCAGCCCGAGCATGGGTGGATAGTTCGAGCCCGCCGCGCGCTCTGCTAAAGTGCTAAGTCCCACATGAATCGTGTACTTGGTGACCGAAGACACATTGTTTTTTTATTTATTTTTATTGGTATATGGGTAATAGTATTTTAGGATGTTTGAAAATTTTAGCCTGCTCGGATATAAATCCCGATAGCTTAGAGGCTTTTTTAACCATGTCATCTATGTGATCTCTAAAAGTGCGTGCGTACAAAGTACACATGTCAGAAGTGAAACTTCTTTGGCTAAATATTCAAATATACACAAAAAAAGAATAAATATATATATTCATTTGAAAGTCTTGTTGTTTTATTACAAAACTTAAGTTATGTTAGTCTTTATAAGTTTTAATTTCAATTTAATTTTCATTCTAACATTTAACAACTAAACGAATAGACAAACCAATAGCGTGTATTTTTTCTCGATCGATAACTCTCTCACGCTCGCCCTTTCTCACTCTTTCTCAATCGGTTTTAATCGCCCATCCTCTTCTTCGTCACCAACGTTGCATGCTGACAGATGAAACTGATGTGACGCATTATTGCGTCACCTCAGTTTCATCTGTAAAAATTTTACCCTCATGCGCCTAAAGAAGTTTCACTTCAAAAACCTATCCAGGGTAATTCCTAGATCCCGAATCTGACTGACCTCATTGAGAGTTACACCCTTCAAAGAGTATTCTGCTTTAGTAAGTTCCCTTTTCCTAAAAAATTTGGAAATGAAAAAACATTGGAATAACTAACTTCATTCTTTCCTTAATTCGAGTAAGTGCTGAATTCGCGACCGCTTTGCCCCTTGAGTTCGGGTCCCGCGGAACGTTCTTACTCCCGGTCATTGTCTAAACGAAAAGCTTCGGTGGCGCTCAGAGTACTTGAGAGTACCCCTAAGAAGAGGTGTCCATGAACCGCCTGTCGCGAATACAACAAGTACAAAAGTACTCAAATTTACCAACTAAATCATAAACTTTAAGCACGCCTTCGGTGCAAGCCGTAAGCAGTAGCGTGGCGTCACCGAAGGCGGCGAGCGCATGCAGCGCGCCGTCGTGCGCGCGCACGCAGGCCAGCAGCGTGCCGCCGGGCACCCGCCACGCGCGCGCTACTCCGTCGTCGTGCCCCACCAGCAGCCGCTCGCCCGTGGCCCAGCACAGCGCGCGCGCGGCGGCCGCCCGCGGCGCCAGCAGCGCCAGGCGCGGCGCCAGCGAGCGCGCCGCCCACACGCGAGCCGCGCCGTCCACGCCGGCCGACGCGAGCAGCGCGCCGCCCGCCGCCCAGCGCGCCGCGGTCACGCCGAAGCGATGCGCGCGCGGCGCCGCCGCCGCCTCCGCCCAGCCGGCGCCGCGCCGCCAGCGCCACAGCCGCAGCGCGCCCTCACCGCCGCCGGACGCCAGCCACGCGCCGCTCGCGTCCGCGCACGTCACCTCGCCGCGGTGCGCCCGCATCGACCACACCAGCGTCGCTTCGCCCACCGCTTCGCCCGCCGCCACCTCCATGCCGCCGATATCCGCGATCACGGCCGCATCCCCTTCTTATCTCCGGATGTTGGAGCGGTACGGTACACCCCGGGGAGCCTGAATGTCTAGGGTGCACCGCTGCCGCTGTACGCGCCCCGATGGTCAGCGACTGTCACAGAGTACCTTTATATATACTGAAATAGAGGTCTATCTTTGCGACCGAAGTGGGTAATACAAGTGTCGCCCTCTGGACTTTTGGTTTGGAGCTAATGTCTACGTATATGCATGTGTGCGTAATGCATTCGCGTATGTGTGCATGTATACGTATACGGCCTAGTTGGCATCCTAATGTGCGTAAATGCATTCGCGTATGTGTGCGTATATACGTATACGGCCTAGCTGGCATCATAGTAGTTTTTAATAACCTATCTTTGAATTTGGCTACTAGAAACTAAAATGGTCTTTATGTTCAAATATAAATCTCTAGTAGCCAAATCCAATTATAGGTTATTAAAAACAACTGTTAAACTAAAGTTTACAAATAAATAAAACAACGATAACCTTACATGTAATTATTTACTTCTTTCTTTTAAAACACTTCATAAACAATTTCTTAGCTTTTACTTTATGCATATCCGTATCATCATCACACTCTCTCTTATAACCTGCTGAACTATTTACACATCCGGGGACGCAACACTTTTTATTAGACATGTTTTCACAAAAGTAAACCTTAACACCCAACGATCGTCAGAGTCCTATCTTAATGCTAAACTTTCAATGCACGCACGTATATACAAAATCAGCACAGCCGGAGGAGCAGGAACTCTTATGTACAGAAAAAGCACAAGAACGCGAAACAAGCCAAGACACCGAAAAACAATTGCGCAAATCGGCGGCCACAGTACAGATTTGTGACAGGCAGGAACGTAAATAACAACAAACGTAATAACGCCATCTTACGTACCATAGTGTAAACTACGTAGTCCGCTAGGAGTTTTATGTTCTGTGCACTGCCATCTCTGGGTGTATTTGAGACCTAACATACAATCCTCGTATTAAAACCTATTTCTCGGTAGCCAATGAGAAGATTGTCAAGCCTGGCGACTGTCCTCTCGTCACGCGATTATCGATCGCGTGTCGTCGCGTCGCTTGTCCCCCGGCGATAGACACAACAAAACACAAGTAATGGGCTCAGGACACGCGAGTGTGTCATCGGTGCGGTGAAATGATCGATTACTTACTGTCCGACAATAAAATATGGTTGGTGTGGAAAAGCTTTTTCTATAATACCTATTCCATTGTCGCCAGTGAACGAATAACGCCGACTAAGGTGGGATTGCTGCGATAGATACATATGAGTTATGGTCCAAGATCCCAGTTACTTATTTTCTCATAAACAATTTATATGGGATAAGATAGTGTTAGTACATACTTTGAGCGTGTGCTTACTCGCTAGCTTGGGTAGACGGCCAATTAATTGGTATCAGATGCTGATAATCGAAAATTACAGTACCAACTTTTCTTATATTCTCATGGCTGATTTTCACATAATAATATGTTTTAGTTAATTTCGTTACAAATTAATAATAACTATTGCCAGACGCTTTCCGTTGGCGGTTACCCTTGCCAGACGCTTTAAAGATCCAGAAAAAATTACGTTTTTTTACTTACTTATATTCTCAGGCTTGATTTTTATGCACGACACTTGGGGAACTATTTCAACACTGTTAGCCAGCAGCCAGATCAATTGGAGGGGCCAAACATCCCCCAGACACATATAAAGCGTCGCTAGGTGTAGGAGCGCGAGGTAATTATTTGTACGCTTTAGAGACAAGTTAAAGTCTCTGTGCTGATTTTCAGATGTTTTAGATAATTTTGTTACAAATTGATAATTAATATTGCCAGACACTTTACATTGGCGCTAACCCTTACCAGACGCTCTAGAGATCCAGATAAAAAGACGTGTGGCACTCGGAGACTGCCGCGGTAAAGCTTTTGCATAGCATTTTTTATCAACTTATGCAATTATAATTATTTATTGATTTTATTTATGCAGTATTTTCAAAATCAAAATCAAAATCAAAATCAAAATCGAAATTAAAAATAAATTTTAGGCGACGCACTTTTGTAAGAAAGTTTGTAAGGTCGTACTTCAGTTTCTTTGTGATTAGCAGCACGTTGGTCTTATGCGCTGCGAAACTGAGCTTGTTTCGTGCCCCCCATTTGACTACATCTGCCAGCGTTTTGTTGGCTGCGCTTTCCAAGGTCTCAATTTTGGCACTCGAGAACACTAGTACGATGTCGTCCACGAACGCTTGGCAGTATACCTCATTGCGGGTTAGGTGGTCGAGGAGTGGGTCCAGGAAGTTGGTCCTCCAATGGATCCCTGGACGCATCCTTTCGTCGTTTCCTTCTCGTACGACGGACCCGGCGTAGTTTACCTTGATTTTACGGTCTTTGAGGTATGAACTGACCATTGCGTACACATTTCTTGGGCATCTCCTTTTTATCAGTTGGTGTTTGAGCGCGGGCTACCACGCGTTATCGAAGGTGCCCTCTATGTCCAATGAAACCATTAATACGTTGGGTTGGGTTGGGTTGGGTTGGGTTGGGTTGGGTTGGGTTGGGTTGGTTGGGCCGCCACCTTGTCGTGGTGGGGGGGCTTGCGTGTCCCGATGATCTCCAAGGCTATACCGTACAGGGTTTCCCATAACGGGCAGGCTTGGAGGGAGGGGCCAGACCAAGAGCGGCTCACAGTTGGGGTCTCTCCACGTGTCCTTCTGCTCAAGCAGAGGGTAGTGTGGATGAGACCATGGGGTGGGGTCTCTCCACGTGTCCCTCTGGTTTAGCAGAGGGCACTGTGGATGGGACCAGGGTGGGAAAAACCCATGAGGGTTGCTCACCCAAACGCGGGGGCGACGGGCTGTCGGTCACGAGACTGGCAGCATGGCTTAGGCCACCGTCGGCCAACTCGCTCCCTGACCCGTGGGCGTCAGGGGTGAGGGCCGCCACTCCGGTGGGGGCCGCGAGGAAGAAAACCTCTCTAAAAAATTACCCTAATTCCAAGTTTGGCTCTCGGCGAGGGGATGAATGGTTGGGGGGTACCCAATCCCTAGAGGCCCGGGGAACTCACCCCGTTAAAAAAGAGTACAAAAAACATGGCAAGTTCTCAAGGTACGAGTAATTTACCCCAGGAGGGTACCGGCTCAGCCGGAGAATCCCTCCTTGCGTCTACGGACGCGAGCAGCCCCGCGTATTCTGGGGGGGGCAAGAACTGCCTCGTAGGCCGGCAATCCGCTGGCCTCCGTAAACACGACCAAAGCAAATGCACAATGGACACCGAGAAAGACGGCACCGTGATGAGGGACGAGGAGACCCAGGAGACTGCGGAGGAGACTGACTCCTCGGTGGTGACCCTGGTGTCGGTGTCGTCCGGAGACGACACGTCGGGGGGCTTCTGGCGCAATGCGCGCAAACGGCCCCACATCGGAGGTGAGGAGGAGTCGGCAGTGGTCGAGCAGCCTGCTCCCACGCCGACGGCTCCGAAGCGAGGGAGAGGGCGACCGCCCAAAACGGGCCAGTACGTCGGCCGTAAGCAGGCGTACCTAAAAGCCCAGGGAGAGGAGGAGAAGCTCCGGACGGAGAAGGAGGTGACCGAGATGGCCCAAGACCTCCGATCCCGATCTCGCCCTCGGTCGAGGTGTCTGTCCGACTCGTCGTCGCTGTCACGCGGCGAAGACGGACCCTCGACATCCGAGCTGCAGAAAAAGGCGGAGGACAGCGTGCTCCGCATTCAGGCTGTCGCGACAAAATCGCGCAACCTGAAGGGCACGCTGCAGAGGGACCTCAAGGAGGCCTCTGCGATCCTGAGGGAGGTGGTAGCGGAGCTGGCAGAGCGGTCCGCTACGGAGGAGACGGCTCGGCTCGAAAGAGCCAATGCCCGCCTACAAAGTGAGGTCGCCGAACTCCGCAAGGAGATCGCGGACTTGCGGGCGAGCCTCGTCAGGCCTGCGGAGTCGAGTGGAGCCATCCTCGACGATGTCGCCTCGCTGAAGCGCTCGATCATGGTGGAAGTGGGGACCATGATCAGCGCAAGGTTCGAGGCGCTCGAGATGCGGCTCCCTCCCGAGCCACGCCTCCGGCCGCCTTTGGCCGCCGACAGGGCGAGGGCTGCGGCTGCGTCTCCGGCTCCCGCGGCCGGTGAGGCCGGGCGAGGCGGTCAGAAGAAGAAAGCGCCTCCAAAGGCGTACTCAGAGGTGGCAGCGCCGACACCTGGCGCTCCGAAGCCCCCGACGACGGCCGTGCCCGAGCAGTGGAGCGCGGCTGCCAAGCGGAACAAGCGGGGGAAGAAGAAGGGCAGCGCACCGTCCGACAAGCCGGCAACCCCGCCAAAAAAGAAGGACCCTGCGGCGAAGCTTCGCTCCCCGCGCTCGGCAGCGGTGACCCTCACCATCCAGCCGGGCGCCACGATGGAGGGCAATGAGCTCTCCTACAAGGATGTGCTCGACGGGGCGAAGCGGCGGATAGACCTGGAAGGCTTAGGCTTGAAGGGTCTCCGATTCAGAACCGCCGTGACGGGGGCCCGTGTGTTGGAAATTCCCGGGGCCGACAGCGGTGAGAAGGCGGACCTGCTGGCGGGCAAACTGCGGGAGGTCCTTCCCGCGGACCTGGTTCGCGTCTCCAGGCCCGTGAAATGCGCAGACCTGCGCATCAGCGAGCTGGACGACGCGGTGTCCCGGGAGGAGGTAGCGGCTGCGGTGGCCCGCTCCGGGGAATGCCCCCCCGAACAGGTCAAGTGCGGGGAGATTCGCCGCTTCTCCCCCGACAGCCCCGGCACGGCTTGGGTGCGCTGCCCTGTCACGGCAGCCAAGAAGGTCGCCTCCAGCGGGCGGCTACTGGTGGGGTGGGTGTCGGCCCGGGTCAGGATTCTCGAGCCCAGGCCCCTGCGGTGCTACCGGTGCCTCGACTCGGGGCACGTGCGGAGCAAATGCACCTGCGAGGTGGACCGCAGCGATGCCTGCTATCGCTGCGGTCAACCAGGCCACAAGGCGGCTGGCTGTGTCGCTGCCCCACACTGCCCGCTGTGCGAGGCGAAGCAGAAGCCGGCGGACCACAGAGCGGGAAGCGGAGCATGTGCCGCCGCTTCTGCCACCGCCAGGTCCGCAAACCCAAAGAGGAAAAAGAAAAAGAAGAAAAAGCCCGCCGGGAAACGCTCAACAGCCCACCCCCGGCCGGCCCGCCCGTCCGCCGCTGACGCGGAACGCGCCGCGAGGGTCGCAGACATGACCGTCGATTAAGGATGGCCATGTCTCTCCTGCAGGCGAACCTCAACCACTCGGCCAGGGCTCAGGACCTCTTGTACCAGAGCCTGGCCGAGTGGTCGATCCAGGCGGCGGTGGTGTCGGAACCTTACCTTGTCCCCGCCAGGGACAACTGGGTTGGTGACCGGGAGGGTACGGTGACGATCGTCGCGCAGACGGCTGCCGGCTCCCCGCCCTTCGACAAAACAGCGAAGGGCCACGGATGCGTCGCGGCCACCCTTATGGGCGTGACGATCGTCGGCGTGTACTTCTCGCCGAACCGGAGCCTGGCCGCATTCGAGCAATTCCTGCTTGAGGTCGGTGCTCTGGTCGGCCAGAGTCACCCAATCCCGGTGCTGGTCGCCGGGGACTTCAACGCCAAGTCTACGGCTTGGGGTTCTCCGGTCACCAATGCGCGGGGCAGGGTATTAGAGGAGTGGGCTGCCACGTCGGGCTTAGTTCTTCTAAACCGGGGGTCGGTAAACACGTGCGTGCGGCACAACGGGGGATCCATCGTGGACCTCACGTTCGCGACCCCGTGTCTTGCGCGCCGTGTCCGAAACTGGAGGGTGCTCGAGGAGGCGGAGACGCTCTCGGACCATCGGTATATCCGGTTCGAGGTCTCCGCTAACTCTGGAGCTCCACAGAGCCGACCCCCGCGTGGGGAAGGACCGCGCTGGGCCCTCAAGACCATGGACGGTGACGTCATCGTTGAGGCGTCCATCGTCCAGGCTTGGCATCCGGCGCCGGAGGGCCCGGCGGCCGACGTGGACGGGCGAGCGGAGCGGTTGAGCGAGTCGATGGTGCAGGTGTGCGACGCCGGTATGTCGCGCGCCAGACCGCTCCCGCCCCGCAGATGGGTGTACTGGTGGTCGGTGAACCTGCGCCGGCTTCGCGAAGCGTGCGTTGCAGCCAGACGCCAGTACACCCACTACAGAAGGCGGCGAAGACGGGTGGACGCCGAGGAAAGCCGCCTCTACGCCGCATACAGGGAGAGATGCATCTCATTGCAGATCGCCATACGGGAGGCAAAGTCCGAGTCGTGGGGAGAGTGGTTGGAGACTCTGAATAGAGATCCCTGGGGGCGCCCGTACAAGACGGTGCGTGGCCGGCTGCGCCCCTGGGCCCCTCCGCTAACCCGGAGTCTCCAACCAGAGTTGGTTGCCAACGTCGTCGCCACTCTCTTCCCAGAGAGGGCCGACTCGGCGCCTCCGTCTATGGCGGCTGCAGCGTCGGAGGGCTCGGACGCCTCGATACCCGAGGTGTCCCAGGAGGAGCTGGAGGCCGCGGTCCAGCGGCTCCGCGCCAAGAGCACAGCACCGGGCCCCGACGGGGTACCCGGCAAGGTGTGGGTGCTCGCCTTGGAGGCCCTCGGGCCCAGGGTGGTCGAGCTCTTCGACTCCTGTATGCGGAGTGGCCGCTTTCCGAGGAAGTGGAAGGTCGGCAGGCTCGTGTTGCTGCGCAAGGAGGGCCGCCCGGCGGACTCGCCTTCGTCATACCGGCCCATAGTGTTGCTCGACGAGGTGAGCAAGCTCTTCGAGCGGATTATTTCCGCGCGCCTCGTCGAGCACCTCGAACGGGTTGGGCCGGGGCTGAGCGACCGGCAGTTTGGTTTCCGCCGAGGCCGGTCGACGGTCGACGCCATCGCGCGTGTGAGGGACCTCTCGGAGGAGGCGGTGTCCCGGGGAGAGTACGTCTTGGCGGTGTCTCTAGACATCGCCAACGCCTTTAACACCCTCCCCTGGGGCTGTATAGGGGCGGCGCTGGGCTATCATCGCGTGCCCGACTACCTGCGTCGTCTCCTCTTCGACTACTTCTCCGAGAGGGAAGTGGTGTACCCGACGCGCGACGGGTGGGGCCGCCGGGTCATGACGTGCGGTGTTCCACAGGGATCGGTTCTCGGGCCACTCCTGTGGAACATCGGCTACGACTGGGTGCTGCGGGGCGCCAATCTGCGGGGGGTCGACGTAACGTGTTACGCCGACGACACCCTCGTCACGTCCTGCGGCGCCACGTACCGCGAGGCGGCCCTGTTGGCGACGGCCGGAGTGGCCCAAGTGGTGGCCCGAATCCGCCAGCTGGGGCTGGAGGTGGCGCTGGAAAAGTCAGAGGCTCTGTGTTTCCGCGGAGCCCGACGCGCCCCTCCCGCAGGATCCCAGCTGGTGGTCGGCGGCGTGCCCATCGCTGTCGAGTCGACGATGCGGTACCTGGGCGTCGTCCTCGACAGCCGCTGGAACTTCCGGGAGCACTTCCGGCGGTTGGCCCCCAGGTTGTTGCGAGCGGCCGGAGCTCTGAGCTGGCTGCTGCCGAACCTGGGCGGGCCGACAGTCGCATGCCGGCGGTTGTACGCCGGGGTGGTGCGGTCGATGGCCCTCTACGGGGCCCCGATCTGGGCGGACACCCTGAGCGCCCAAAATAGGACTCTCCTGCGCCAAGCGCAACGGGTCATGGCGATCAGGGTGGTGAGAGGATACCGCACCGTCTCGTACGAGGCGGCGTGCGTCCTGGCCGGGACCCCACCGTGGGACCTGGACGCGGAGGTGCTCTCGGCGGTGTACTGGCGCCGCAGCGCAGCAGCACGAGCCAATGAGGCGGAGCCACAGCCGGAGGAGGCCGGGCGGCAGAGGCAACTCGACCGCCAGGTCCTCCTCCGGAAATGGAAGGACAGGCTGGCGGAGCCGACCGCCGGCAGAAGGACGGTGGAGGCGATTCGGCCCGTCCTAGAAAGGTGGGTCGATCGCCGACACGGGGCCCTCACCTTCCGCACTGTGCAGGTCCTGACGGGGCACGGTTGCTTCGGCAGGTACCTGTGCAGCGTGGCGGGTCGGGAGCCGACCGGCGTGTGCCACGCCTGTGGGTGTCCAGAGGACACAGCGGAGCACACGCTGGCGGATTGCCCTGAGTGGGCGGAGCCGCGGGCGACGCTCGCGGCGGTGATTGGGGGCGACCTGTCGCTGCCGGGCGTTGTGAGAGCCATGGTCGGCAGCGACAGAGCGTGGAAGGCGGTGCTCCGATTCTGCGAGGCAGTAATGGCGCAGAAGGAGGCGGCGGAGCGGGTGAGGGAAGACGACCCTCTGTCCAACCCAATCCGCCGTAAAAGAGTGGGCCGGAGGCGCCTGGCGCATGAGCGCCGCCTTCCCCCATAAGGTGGGTCTCCGGGCGGTGGAACCGGGGGGTACCATCGCCCAGTTGGAGGAGACCCCCGAGACGGCTGGCGTGTCCCGTGTTCCGGCACGCCAGGTTGAATGGTGAGTGGCGCCACAAGATGAGCGCCCCACAAGATGGGCCCCGATTCCCGGGCAACCGTCGGCGGAGCAGCGGAAGTGTGCGAAAGCGTTCCCGCAGCTCCGCCGGAAGACGGCGAGGAGGAACACCGCTGGTTTTTAGCCGGTAAGAGTCCGGCATAACCCGACAGCGCCCCCCCGCGCCTGTCGGGTATCCATGAGGATTTTCCAGCGAGAAAAAAAAAAAAAAAAAAAGGGTTGGGTTGGTTTTTTTTTTTTTTTTTTATCCTGTCCGGGCGCTCTCAGGCCCGGCCCGCGAGCTACAATAAAAGCATCCCCTGGCATTGCAGATACAGATACAATCAAACACAAATACAGATACAATCATCACTATTTAAATCTACTTCCTCTCTTTAACTTGTTCTACTAACATTTGTTTTTTTGTTATATTCTATTACATCCTATTTTTTATATTCTTATTCTATTATATATCTACTTGTTATTTATCTATTATATATTGTCTATTTATTTAATCAACCTTAATGCTACTCTACTTCCCTTCTTACACTATTAGATATCTTCTTATTATTTATCTATTTTATGTTGTTTATTTATTTAATCAACCTTAATATTACTCACTTCCCTTCTTACACTATTACATATCTACTTGTTATTTATCTATTTTATGTTGTCTATTTATTTAATCAACCTTATGTTACTCTACTTCCTTTCTCATTAACTTTATTTTTACATACATTTATGTTTTATTTACATCCTATTTATGTTTACATTGTTTTCTTATATTCAATTATTTATCATCATTTCTTTTATCTCTTGTATTCTGTTACCTCTGCTTATTTCCTATTTGTTCTTAAGTTGTTTCAATTTAAATTAAATCTTATTAAACTTATTATGTTTCTTTTATTTACAGGTTTGTAACAGCTTTCCGGCGGTCTTAGTTACTGACATAGGATACAATAATTTCCACTTCCTGCTATTATTATTTCTACTGCTAATATGCTTCTTAATAATAAGCATGATAATATTATTACAAACTTACTTTCACTACTTTTATGACTTGTTTCTCTTGTTTACTACCTTTATTACCTCTGTGCAATAGTGTAGGAACTCCTCTCTGAATTTACCGACGATTATCGCCCCAAAGTTGCTGGGTATTATTTAAGCTTGCAATAATTGTTCTAATTCATTTCTTTTCTTTCCGAACTGTGGACAAAAACATAGTATGTGTGGTACGGTCTCCATCTCTGCGGGGTCACAAATACAGATCGCTGTTTCCTTACATTTAAATCTATATAAATATTCTGCTATGCCACCGTGCCCGGTCAAAGCCTGCGTTATGTGTTGTGTCATACATATTTTCCTAACTATCCTATATGCCTCGGTTGCGTTTGGAAAAAACAGTTTGGTAATGGATGCCGTGTCACTTTCGAGGTACCTACGGTTCCATTCGGCTACCGAATCGAGTCGTAGTCTCCTTTTCACATCAGACAAGGGGCATTTGTCATAGTCCGATTTTCGCTTCGAGTTTCCAGCCGCCTTCTTGGCTAACATATCCGCTCTCTCGTTGCCTTCCATCCCAGCGTGAGCTTTAATCCAGAACAAGGAAACACTCTTATTTTGGAGAGACAAAGTTTTTATATTTTCTCTACATTCGACTGCCAAGGGATGGAGGCAGTTATGATTTTTCACAGTGAGTAGTGCTGCCATTGAGTCGCTGAAGACTCCAAACGTAGATGCCGTCATTTTCACGATCTCTCTAGTCGCGTTTCGTATTGCTAGAAGTTCAGCCTGGTATACTGAACAATATGTCGGGAGAGCAAGCATACGGTATCCGGTTTCGGTTTCACCTTTCCAGATAGATAAAGCGGCACCCACCCGTCCCCCGATCTTACTTCCATCCGTATACATACGAACCTCAAAGTTGTTATGAACGTTCGCTAGTTCTTCGTCTGGTAGACAGCCCAGCTCCAGGTCGACGCGTTTCGCAGGGTGCGGGTTCACTGATGCTGTAACCATCCGCTCCACTTCTCTGTCTCCCAGTGTTAGTCGATTCCGTCCCCTTCTCGCCTCGTAAAGCAGAGCCGCCTCTTTGACTCTTAGGTTGGTTGGGTTGGGTTGGGTTGGGTTGGGTTGGGTTG